>ONZH01003670.1:0-150988 GCA_900303285.1 Rhinella marina | reverse complement strand
TGGCAACTGTACTGTGCGTTCTCTTGCAAACTAATTTAAATACCTGGTGTTAATACCACACCGTCTGAACAGTTAGTACACGGCTGTGTACCTTGAAATAAAATATATAGGCCTTATAATTGGCAACTGACTGTGCGTTCTCTTGCAAAATAATTTAAATACCTGTTGTTAATACCACCCGTCTGACAGTTAGTACACGGCTGTGTACCTTGAAACTATAAAGTATATAGGCCTTATAATTGGCAACTGTACTGTGCGTTCTTCTTGCAAAATAATTTAAATACCTGGTGTTAATACCCACCGTCTGAAACAGTTAGTACACGGCTGTGTACCTTGAACTATAAAATATATAGGCCTTATAGATTGGCAACTGTACTGTGCGTTGTCTTGCAAATAATTTAAATACCTGGTGTTAATACCACCGTCTGAACAGTTAGTACACGGTGTGTACCTTGAAACTATAAAATATATAGGCCCTTATAATTGCAACTGTACTGGTGCGTTGTCTTGCAAAATATTTAAATACCTGTGTTAATACCACACGTCTGAACAGTTATAGTACACGGCTGTGTACTTGAACTATAAAATAGTATAGGCCTTATAATTGGCAACTGTACTGTGCGTTCTCTTGCAAAATAATTTAAATACCTGTTGTTAATACCCACCGTCTGAACAGTTAGTACACGGCTGTGTACTGTGAACTATAAAATATATAGGCCTTATAATTGGCAACTGTACTGTGCGTTCTCTGCAAAATAATTTAAATAGCCTGTTGTTTAATACCACCGTCTGAACAGTTAGTACACGGCTGTGTACTTGACTATAAAATATATAGGCCTTATAATTGGCAACTGTACTGTGCGTTCTCTTGCAAAATAATTTCAATACCTGGTTGTTAATACCCACCGTCTGAACAGTTAGTACACGGCTGTGTACCTTGAAACTATAAATATATAGGCCTTTAATTGGCAACTGTACTGTGCGTTCTCTTGCAAAATAATTTAAATACCTGTTGTTAATACCCACCGTCTGAACAGTTAGTACACGGCTGTGTACCTTGAACTATATAAATTATAGGCCTTATAATTGGCAACTGTACTGTGCGTTCTCTTGCAAAATAATTTAAATACCTGTTGTTAATACCCACCGTCTGAACAGTACACGCTGTGTACCTTGAACTATAAAATATATAGGTTATTAATGCAACTGTACTGTGCGTTCTCTGCAAATAATTTAAATACCTGTTTTATACCCACCGTCTCAGTTAGTACAGTACTTAAATATATAGGCCTTATAATGGCTGTACTTGTACTGTTTCTTTGTTGTTTTTTAAAACTACCTGTTTAATACCCACCGTCTGAACAGTTAGTACACGGCTGTGTACCTTGAACTATAAAATATATAGGCCTTATAATGGCAACTGTACTGTGCGTTCTCTTGCAAATAATTTCAACGGCTGTGAAGGCAAAATATTATAAACCAAAAAAAATAAAAATGCGGAGGGGGCTAGCGGAATAAGGACGTGGACGAGGGACGGGGGCGCGGAAATGCTGTTGGGGGCCTTGTTGAAGCCAGTGGGGAATACAATGCGTGCTGGTGAGGGTCAGCCAGGATCCCGCTCATCCAGAATCCCTGCCTTTATGGGGACAGTTAAGCAGGTGGGCGGGTACACCGCTGTTGAGGCCTGGCAGGTTTGAACAGGTGGTGCAATGGATAGCGATAGCGCTTCCACACAGTTGTCCACCAGCCAGTCATCCACACAGTCTCACTCTGACCCTCCTTCCTCCACACCTGGCCAACAGAGTCATCCCAACCATTGACCCCTCCCAGGAGCTCTTTTCGGGTCCTTTTTCAGATTGTGCCCGTAAGAATCCCAGGAGCTAGCAGAGGAATTTGTTTGTAGTGATGCCCAAACACTTGAGTTTTTGCCATCTCCTGCTGATGTGGACCCTGAGCCAGCATCTGTTATCATGAGCGATGATGATGATGAGACGCAGTTGCCATCAAGGGAGGCTGTTGGAATGTCCAGTGGGCAGCAGGAGGAGCATAGTGAGGAAGTGGAAGAGGAGGTGGTGGATGACGAAATGACCGACCCCACTTGGCCAGGGGTGATGTCCAGCGAGGAAAGCAGTGGAGAGGTGGTGGTCTGCGCAGCACCGAAAAAGGCAGCAAGAGGCAGAGGGATGTCCAGAGGCAGAGGGATGTCCAGAGGCAGAGGGATGTCCAGAGGCAGAGGGATGTCCATAGGCAGAGGACAGTCCAGACAGAGAAGTGAGGCCACAGCCAGCAGGGCCGAAGCTGTTCCCGGCAGCGGGCAAGTCGCGCGAAGCTCCCCCATCGAGGCCTCGTACTTCTGTGGTGTGGAGATTTTTTAATGTTTGTGCGGATGACAAACTGAGCGCGGTTTGCACACTCTGCCACTCAAAACTGAGTAGGGGCTCTGAGAAGAGCAATATGACCACCTCAGGCATGCGACGTCACTTGGAATTCAAGCACTGGGCTGAGTGGGAGAGAGCAAAACGCAATACAACCTGCGCCCGGTCTTGCTGCCACTGCCTCTTCCCCTTTGTTGTGTGCTGCCACTGCGGTCCAGACCTCCAGCCAGGACACCTCCACATCTGCCTCTGCCTCGGCTACTTTGGGGCCTTCTCCTTCAGCCTCCCCTTCCCCCGCCTCTTCGCCTGCACCTTCACACTCCTCGTCCCAACAACTGTCCATCTCGCAGGCGTTCGACCGCAGGCGGAAGTACGCCTCGAGTCACCCCCAAGCCCAAGCCTTAAACTGCCACATCTCCAAACTGCTGGCCCTGGAGATGTTGCCGTTTAGGCTTGTGGAGACGCAGGCCTTCCGCGAACTGATGGCGGCTGCCGCACCTCGCTATTCCGTCCCCAGCCGCCACTACTTTTCCCGGAGTGCCGTCCCCGCCCTGCACCAGCACGTGTCGCGTAACATCAGGCGGGCCCTGAGGTACGCAGTCAGCGCAAAGGTCCACTTGACCACCGACTCGTGGACAAGCGCTTGCGGCCAGGGACGATACATTTCTTTGACGGCACACTGGGTGAATGTTGTGGAAGCGGGGACGGGGTCGCAAACAGAGACGGCCTACCTACCACCCCCGCCCAAGATTGCCAGCATGGGTTCTGATACACCCCCCTCCTCTTCCTCCTCCTCCTCCTCTGCCTTAACATCGCCCTCAGCCGCTAGCTGGAAGCGTTGCAGCACTGGCGCGGGGAGACGTCAGCAGGCGGTGCTTAAGCTCATCAGCTTGGGCGACAGGAAGCACAGCGCCCCAGAAGTGAGGGACGCCATATTGCAGCAGACGGAGATGTGGCTGTCGCCGCTGCAGCTAGGACCAGGCATGGTCGTGTGCGATAACGGCCATAACCTGGTGGCGGCTCTGGAGCTTGCCGAACTCAATCACGTACCATGCCTGGCCCACGTTTTTTAATCTGGTAGTCCAAAAATTTCTAAAGACTTACCCCAACCTGGCAGAGCTACTGGTGAAAGTGCGGCGCTTGTGCGCTCACTTTCGGAAGTCAACTGTAGCTGCTGCTAGCTTAAAAAAACTCCAGCAACGCCTCCATTTGCCTGAACATCGGCTGTTGTGCAACCCGCCGACTCGCTGGAATTCCACCTATTCCATGTTGGCCAGGGTGTGTGAGCAGCAGAGAGCATTGATGGAGTACCAGATTATGAATCCACGCGTGCCTCCAACTCAGCTCCCTCAGTTTGCCAACCACGAGTGGCCATGGATGGCAGACATATGCGATGTACTGCGTATCTTTGAGGAGTCCACCAAGAAGGTCAGCAGCGAGGACGCTATAGTGAGCGTAACCATCCCGCTCCTATGCGTCCTTAAAGAATCGCTCATCGCAATAAGGGAGAACGCATTGCACGCAGAGGAGACGGGGGTAGGAGGAGACGCAACGGAGCTACACAGTCAGACCACACTTTTGTCTGCTTCACGGTGGCAGTTGCAGGAGGAGGAGGATGAGGAGGAGGACGACATGGAGGTGGCTGTGGAAGAGGAGGAGGATGCTGGCGGCGAGGGTAGCAGTCAGGCTGTGTGCGTCCCATTGGTTCAGCGCGGATGGGGCGGAGAGGAGGCGGAAGAGGGAGAGGAGGAAATGGCAAGTGATCCTTCTGGTGGGGGCAGTGACGTCATGCCTATTCAGAGTCTGGCACGCATGGCTGACTTCATGCTGGGCTGCTTTTCCCGGGACACACGTGTTGTCCGGATAGTGGAGAACAAACTGTACTGGGTCTTCGCACTCCTGGACCCCCGGTATAAAGATAACGTCTCCTCTTTTAATTCCGGTAGAGGAGAGGACGAATTGATTGCTGGAATACCAGAGGGAACTCGTGCAGAACATGATGGAGATTTTCCCACCCACCATCGCTGGCGGCAGAGAGGAGAGGGTCTCCCAGAGTCCCACAACATCAATCAGGCCCACAGCCACCAGGGGAACAATCTCCAAGGTGTGGGACACGTTCATGGCACCCCCTCGTGCAACTTCCATCACTGCGGGGCCCGCTATCAGCAGGAGGGACAAGTATCGGCGGATGTTGCGGGAGTACCTGGCAGACCGTACCCCTGTCCTCCCCGATCCCTCGGCGTCCTACACTTACTGGGTCTCCAAGTTGGACACGTGGCTGGAACTGTCCCTGTACGCCTTGGAGGTGCTTGCCTGCCCTGCCGCCAGCGTGCTATCATAAAGGGTGTTCAGCGCAGCCGGGGGCATTATAACCGATAAGCGCAGCCGCCTGTCAACCGACAGTGCCGACAGGCTGACGCTAATCAAAATGAACAGCAAGTGGATTGACCCGGACTTTGCTTCTCCAACAGTGGAAAGCAGCCAAAAGTGAAGTGCCATCTGTATGAAGTGCCATTTCCTCCTCCACCTCCTCCTCCTTAACCGCCGTAGAATTGCTCCGTAAATAAGAAAAATTTATATATTTATGGCTCACCTCTTGGGCCTCCACAAAATTTTTAAGAGGTCTCACCTCTTGGGCCTCCACAAAATTTTATCAAGGTCTCACCTCTTGGGCCTCCACAAAATTTTTAACAGGTCTCACCTCTTGGGCCTCCACAAAATGTTTAAGAGGTCTCACCTCTTGGGCCTCCACAAAATTTTATCAAGGTCTCACCTCTTGGGCCTCCACAAAATTTTTAACAGGTCTCACCTCTTGGGCCTCCACAAAATGTTTAAGAGGCCTCACCTCTTGGGCCTCCACATAATTTTTAAGAGGTCTCACCTCTTTAGCCTCCACACAATTTTTAAGACGTCTCACCTCTTTGGCCTCCACATAATTTGTAAGAGGTCTCACCTCTTGGGCCTCCACATAATTTTTAAGAGGTCTCACCTCTTGGGCCTCCACAAAATGTTTAAGAGGTCTCACCTCTTGGGCCTCCACAAAATGTTTAAGAGGTCTCACCTCTTGGGCCTCCACAAAATGTTTAAGAAGTCTCACCTCTTGGGCCTCCACAAAATGTTTAAGAGGTCTCACCTCTTGGGCCTCCACATAATTTTTAAGAGGTCTCACCTCTTGGGCCTCCACATAATTTTTAAGAGGTCTCACCTCTTGGGCCTCCACAAAATGTTTAAGAGGTCTCACCTCTTGGGCCTCCACAAAATTTTATCAAGGTCTCACCTCTTGGGCCTCCACAAAATTTTTTAACAGGTCTCACCTCTTGGGCCTCCACAAAATGTTTAAGAGATCTCACCTCTTGGGCCTCCACAAAATTTTATCAAGGTCTCACCTCTTGGGCCTCCACAAAATTTTTAACAGGTCTCACCTCTTGGGCCTCCACAAAATTTTATCAAGGTCTCACCTCTTGGGCCTCCACAAAATTTTTAACAGGTCTCACCTCTTGGGCCTCCACAAAATGTTTAAGAGGTCTCACCTCTTGGGCCTCCACAAAATTTTATCAAGGTCTCACCTCTTGGGCCTCCACAAAATGTTTAAGAGGTCTCACCTCTTGGGCCTATACAAAATTTTATCAAGGTCTCACCTCTTGGGCCTCCACAAAATTTTAACAGGTCTCACCTCTTGGGCCTCCACAAAATTTTATCAAGGTCTCACCTCTTGGGCCTCCACAAAATTTTTAACAGGTCTCACCTCTTGGGCCTCCACAAAATGTTTAAGAGGTCTCACCTCTTGGGCCTCCACATAATTTTAAGAGGTCTCACCTCTTTAGCCTCCACACAATTTTTAAGACGTCTCACCTCTTGGGCCTCCACATAATTTGTAAGAGGTCTCACCTCTTGGGCCTCCACATAATTTTTAAGAGGTCTCACCTCTTGGGCCTCCACAAATGTTTAAGAGGTCTCACCTCTTGGACCTCCACAAAATGTTTAAGAGGTCTCACCTCTTGGGCCTCCACAAAATGTTTAAGAAGTCTCACCTCTTGGGCCTCCACAAAATGTTTAAGAGGTCTCACCTCTTGGGCCTCCACATAATTTTTAAGAGGTCTCACCTCTTGGGCCTCCACATAATTTTTAAGAGGTCTCACCTCTTGGGCCTCCACAAAATGTTTAAGAGGTCTCACCTCTTGGGCCTCCACAAAATTTTATCAAGGTCTCACCTCTTGGGCCTCCACAAAAATTTTTAACAGGTCTCACCTCTTGGGCCTCCACAAAATGTTTAAGAGATCTCACCTCTTGGGCCTCCACAAAATTTTATCAAGGTCTCACCTCTTGGGCCTCCACAAAATTTTTAACAGGTCTCACCTCTTGGGCCTCCACAAAATTTTATCAAGGTCTCACCTCTTGGGCCTCCACAAAATTTTTAACAGGTCTCACCTCTTGGGCCTCCACAAAATGTTTAAGAGGTCTCACCTCTTGGGCCTCCACAAAATTTTATCAAGGTCTCACCTCTTGGGCCTCCACAAAATGTTTAAGAGGTCTCACCTCTTGGGCCTATACAAAATTTTATCAAGGTCTCACCTCTTGGGCCTCCACAAAATTTTTAACAGGTCTCACCTCTTGGGCCTCCACAAAATTTTATCAAGGTCTCACCTCTTGGGCCTCCACAAAATTTTTAACAGGTCTCACCTCTTGGGCCTCCACAACATTTTTAACAGGTCTCACCTCTTGGGCCTCCACAAAATTTTTAACAGGTCTCACCTCTTTAGCCTCCACACAATTTTTAAGAGGTCTCACCTCTTTGGCCTCCACATAATTTTTAAGAGGTCTCACCTCTTGGGCCTCCACATAATTTTAAGAGGTCTCACCTCTTGGGCCTACAAACAATTTTTAAGAGGTCTCACCTCTTTAGCCTCCACACAATTTTTAACAGGTCTCACCTCTTGGCCTCCACAAAATGTTTAAGAGGTCTCACCTCTTGGGCCTCCACATAATTTTTAAGAGGTCTCACCTCTTGGGCCTCCACATAATTTTTAAGAGGTCTCACCTCTTTAGCCTCCACACAATTTTTAAGACGTCTCACCTCTTGGGCCTCCACAAAATTTTTAAGAGGTCTCAGCTCTTGGGCCTCCACATAATTTTTAAGAGGTCTCACCTCTTTAGCCTCCACACAATTTTTAAGACGTCTCACCTCTTGGGCCTCCACAAAATTTTCCATGAGCCTCTGGCCAGCCCACGGCCTCTTCCTGCCTTTTGCGGTCCTACGCATCCCTCAACATCCCCACTGCTTTACCTGCTAGACATGACACTGGGCCAGGTCGGGTCACTGACATCTCAAGCGCCAACAATTTGGGCATTTTAAGGCTTCTGCATGTGTTTGAGTTGTTTTTACATTTTAAAGAAGACATGTCTGACCACATCTCACACACACACACAATGACAATTAGGGGTGGGGTCTATTTGCTTTCCCCCTTGCCTATGCCATCTGTGGTTGTCATAGGCAACGTGATTTTAAGGGATGCAGAATTTCATCTTCTTTTTTGTCTAGTTTGGCTTGGGGTCCATGGCAATGTAGAGGAAAGAAGGTTTCCTTGTATGGTCTCACTTTACAGAGAGGTTACATTGTCTTTGGAGTGTATTGTTGAGAGGCTGTGATAGTGGCGTAATAGTGCGACTTGGGCGCGTTATATGCACCCAGACATGCTTCCCCTGCTGTCCCAGTTGCATTCCAGCAGTGTTGGCATCCTTTTCTGAGGTTTCAGGGTGGACTTGGTGACCTCCAAGTGGTCGAATTGAGATTTCCAAGTGGCGAGCATTTTTTTTCCCATAGACTTTAATGGGATTCAATAATCGGTCGAATAGTCGAATTTCGCGGTCTATTCGAATCGAATTTCGAACTTTCGAATATTTCACTACTCGCTCATCTCTACTAAATTTTAGCTCCTCTGTATGACTTACGTATTGCATTATGTATAGAGGTGAGAATTTATTTAGTTATACTGTATGTTGCATGTACTGTATGCTTATTAACCTTGATTTTTTACTTACGGTATATACTGTGCTATACTTATGCTAAGAATTAAGTGGAAGTAAAAAAAAAGTCCTACATTTTATTTTATTTGTTTTTGAAGGTACTATAACTTTGTATTTTTCTTTCTATATACCTGTATGAGGGCTTGTTTTTGCTGGAAAAGTTGTAGTTCTGTTTAGCAATTAGCAATTCTGTCATTTTCTTTCCCAGTATTCACATGATACTTATGTAGTGTGGGTTGTTACAGACACGGTGATACTAAACATATGGGGGAGATTTTTTGGGCTATTTTTTCATTGAAAAGCTTTTTTTTACTGGAATTTTTTTATTTAATAAATGTATTTTTTTAACTTTTTTTTACAGGATTTTACTACTGATGACCTATCCTCAGGACACCCGGGATCCCTGCCAATCAGCTGTTTGAGAAGGTACGGGCGCTCCCGTGAGTGCGGCTACCTTCTCTCAGCTCACCAAGCACAAGCAGCTGTGCTTGGTATCGTGCTCAGCCCCATTCACTTGAATGGGGCTTAGACGCTCCTAGGCCACGTGACCGTTTTGGACCCCAACCGATCAGATACTGATGACCTATCCTGAGGATAGGTTATCAGAAGTAAAATCCCGGAAAACCCCTTTAATAGTCCCACAAGGGGACTATAACAGACAACATTTTGTTTGATTTTAAAATACAATGCACTATCCCTATAGTGCATTACATTTTATTGTCAGTGCTATTCTGACATTGACCAGCAGGCTTCACCAGAAAGGCACAGCCTGCTGGAAAATACTCAAGGCTGCCTTGAGGACTGTATCAGACCCCAGCCAGCCTTTACACACATCAGCACTCCGTAATCACATTTACGGGGTGCCGATGGGAGACAGAGGGAGTCCCTCTTTGACAGCTTTACATGCATCGGGCGCCATTCCCTGCGGCATGTAAAGCATTAAATAGCCTGGTCCGGACTGTTACAGCAGGAGCGCGACTCTCATGTGAGAGCTGAGCCCCGGCTCCCTGCTGCACGGGGGACCCATGCAGTGCTTACACTAGGCCACCATGAAAAATCGGCGGCTCAGCCTAAGGCCCCTTAGTGACTACCGTAAAAAGGTGTTTGGGTGGCCACTAAGGTATTAAAGGGAACAATGTCAAGGTCCCTAATTGCTCCACTCACTACCTACAAAGGCTAAAGGGTTGTAAATGTATATGATGTAGAAATAAAAAGTACAGATAATAAAATGGATTGCAGGTATTGCACTGAAAAGCCTCAGTAATACATAACCATGCAGAGAAAAAAAGAGCTTTCTTCATACCAAGTGAAGAATGACTTCTTTTACAGAACAGACAGCATGTGTGATTAAGGACAATAAAGTACACAAGCAAACGGTACCCATGTAGTGCTGATGCCCATCATGTGGCGTCAGAAATAAATCAATATAGCAGGTAAGCAAATGGCGTTACGTGCAGCATTTTTCCAAGACATCTGAAGGACTTTTCTATTAAAAAAATAATCATCAGAGTATATATTTCCCATTAGATAAAACGCTTAAATTGGGTTTTGGAATAAAGTCCACTAGCCTAGAATACATCTACATGATGAAGTGGCACACAACTCTAAATAATTTTGGTGCATCATGGAAGGTCTGCATATTAGAAGGTAAAAAGCTGGTATAGATTTCAGCTTTAACTGACATTAGAGATGGGAAAATTTCTTGAAATTGGTCGGCAGATTTGGTTTGGATATGAATACATTTAACCCAAATTGAAAGTGTTCTAATTGGTCTGAAAATGTGTGTATGATGTTTTGAGGTCTCCTTGGACTTTTACAAAGTTGAGTCACATTTTAATAACCACCAGCTAATATCTTCAGTAACCGCCGTGTGCAGCACGGACAGCAGCTAGACGGGCTGGGAGTGACTCAATAAGGTCCTGGTACTGTAGAATGTTACAGGTATCTGGAGCCATGCTGACTGCAGTGCATCCCACAGCTGCTGGAGAGTGCGTGAAGGAGGATCCATAGTACGAATATGACATGCAACGTGGTCCCACAGGTGCTCAATTGAGTTCAAGTCTGGGGAATTAGGAGGCCAGGGTAGTACTTGGAAGTCTTGGTCATGCTCTTCCAACCTACGTCAGACATTCCTAGCCATGTGACATGCCACCTCCCATCCACCCCTAGGGAAGAAATATCACAAACATTTGCGCAAAATAGACCCTGCAAAAAATGTGCAACTTTCTATGTAAGACAACTGGCATAGAATTACTGATCTGCACCATACTTTAGGGTGTAAATTATTATGGGCACCTTTCTGTACCAATTAATTCCATATCTTTATTCATACTAAGGATGTATGATAACGAAGAGAAGGTGATATAGTACAGTACCATTATTGTAATTGTCTGGGCATACAATGTCATACATTGTCAGACTGAGGATTCTCTGGCCCATCCAAGGGAGAAGATTGAGAGGAGCCCATTCTATCTACACAGAGCCTGGGCATGTCCATTTTAAATTTCTTCATCAACTTTGTCACCAATGGTTAAAGGGAATGTGTAATCAGAAAATGACCTATTGTTTTTTTTTTTTTTGTAAATTCTTTATTTGTATTTCGTTATGATACAAACAAGGCAAGAATTATGATAACAGAGCAATGCCGAAAAGTAGTGTAATCACATACATGGGGGGGGGGTGGAAGGAGGGGGGGGTAGGTGGGTTATTGAGATATAGTGCCCATCGACATAAGAGTTACAGCACAACAAAGTTTCATGGACTCATCAATAATATCAGTGAGTTTAAGGTGGTACCAGCCGGGTCCCAGGTTTTCCCATCCACAGTTATGTGGAGCGATATTGCTTCCAGGGTGACCATATAGCCGAGTACCGGTCCCTAGATCTAGTAACAAAACTAGAGATTTCCTCGAATTTACAGAGCTGATCTACCTTCTTTTCCCATACCTCAGGGGTGGGAGCCAAGGTGCTAAGCCAATGAAGGGGTATGAGAGTTTTAGCTGCTGCAATAAGATGGGTGATCAGGTTTTGTTTAGAGGGTTTATAGGAGGGACCAGGCCGGGCTAGTACCACCTGCTCAACATTCAGACAAAAAGAAGGCGCGCAGACCTTCTGTATTGTATTTTCAACATGTCGCCAAAAAGGATGTACCAAATGGCAATGCCACCAAATGTGTGATAAGGTACCCTTATGAGATCCACATCTCCAACACAGATCTGTGGGTGAGAGATTATGCGAGAATAGAAACTCAGGGGTCTTGTACCAGCGAGACAAGAGTTTATAGTGGTTCTCTTGTAACCGCACGCAAGGGGAAAAGCCATGAGCATAGCGCAGGACTGAGCCCACCTCTGAGTCAGACAGCGAGATACCCAATTCTTTCTCCCAGGAAGATATAAATACTGGTCTGTTCTGTTGAGAAGGAGAGATAAGCAGTGAGTATAATTTACCCACTTTCCTAGGTATGTTCTGGGAGGAAGAAAGTGCAACCTCCAGGGGAGTAAGCGGCCTGTTAAAGGAGAAAGATTGCAGAAAACCTAACGCCACTTTCTGAAAATGTGCGTAGTGAAGGGGCATGATCGATGAGGATCCAGTAATTTTGTGAATGGTTGAGGAGGTGGGAACTTTATTGCTAGGAAATAAATCAGCTATAGTAAGAGATTTAAACTTGCGCCAGAAGTCGTCATATGGAGAGTCAATTCCTGTTAGGGCATAGGGCAACAAACTAGCAGGAAGCAAAGGTGAAGGGAAGGGGGCCAGGGAATCCTTCAAGTTAAGCCACACTGCGCAAGTACCTTTAAGAAGTGGGTCCTGGTCCGGATCCATCAGTTTCTTAGCATCTGGAAGCCATAAGGCTTTAGGAAAAGAGAGAGTGCAGGACTGCTGAGCCCATACATCTAGGTCCATCTGTCTGATCGGTGATAGGAGTTCTAGCCATCTATTGAGATGCACTGCTTTATAATATGCGGCTATGTCTGGGAGCCCCATACCTCCGTGTTCTTTCCTCTTAACTAGTAGTGAGTAGGGCAACCTCGGTCTCTTTCCTTTCCACAAGTAGCGGGAGAACAAAGCTCTAATCGAGGAGAAGAAGGAGGCTGGGATGTGAATGGGAAGCATTGAGATGATATAAAGAATTTTGGGCAGGATGTATGTTTTCAGCAAGTTTTTACGCCCCATCCATGATATATATGGGAAATCGTATTCTACTAACAACTGCTTTATCTCCGACAGAAGTGGTTGATAGTTTAGTTTATATATATCTGTAAGAAGACGAGGAATGGACACTCCCAGGTAGGTCAATGCCACAGCCGCCCAAGGAAAAGCGAAGCGTTGTTGGAGTTCCATATATTGTCGGTGGGGGAGAGTGACATTGAGCAACTCGGACTTAGTTATGTTTACTTTGAAGTTCGATATGGCACCAAACTGTTCTAGCAGATTAGTGAGGATCTGCAGATCCTCTGCGGGGTTGGAGAGGAGAAAGAGCAAGTCATCCGCAAACGCTACACATTTAAGGTTTGCTGAACCAGATGTCAAACCTCTCAGAGCAGGGTTCTGCCTGACACTTTGAAGGAGTGCTTCAATGACCATGACAAACAGGGCTGGGGAGAGGGAGAAAATGACCTATTGTTTAAACCATGTTTTTATGTTTAACATATTTCTAAAGAGTTTTGGGTGATGTTATTTTAAATTTCCCATGTCACTATCTATTTAAACAAATACCATAAATTCCTGCAGTTTTCACATTGGCCACTAGGGCTAATAATAGACTGAATGTTCGCAAGACTGGACTTCACATATGGTAGTTGCCTTTCCCAGGTACAAACAGTATCTCTTGGTACTCACAGTAGGGATTAAGAAACATATGAAACACGTATCAACATTGGCAGATAACAAAGCCAAAAAAAAACAACAAAGCAGCACACTTGGCTGTTTCTGTATCTCCCATACAAGACTAATATGAAGACTAAATCTAAAATTTGTTTTACAAAAGGAGAGGGTTAATAGTTATATGTGCAGAGTTACTATTATTAGTAGTGTACGGTTACAGTTTATTGCAGTGATTCTTTAAAAACATTTGATAAACATCATTTTCTATTTGCTTGTGTTTATGAGCTACATCTCCCCCATGGTCCTCTGAATCATAGCCACATCATTGATGCTCGATTGCCTCGTTTTACCTTATGAGTGGGCGTATACGTGGTGCACCTCCAGCCATAAATGACTAATCTAGGACGAAAAGAGGTAAAGGGAAGATTGTGAATAAAGGTTTAACACTTCTTTCATACTGTTGTGGATTAATCAGCTTCTACTGTTCATAAAAATGCATGAAGAGCTTTACACCTGCAATATATTCCACCACCACATAAACAGCAGTGATATTTAAGTACACACTATATCCTTTACAGCATACTCTAGGACTTTTACTATGTAGATTGTATTTGTCCTTTCAGCCTGGATGCTGTCACATTGAAATTTTCCATTCTAATTAAATAATGGCATACAAATGTATTTATCTGTATAGCTAAGATGCACGATTCTAAGCAGGCTCGCCAATCTCTTCCTGAAAAAGTGCTTTGATCATACATACTGTACTGTTACAGATTAGACACAATGAAATGCGGAATTACCCTACTTTAACATTATGTAGAATAACGCTGAATCCGACAATGAGAACTGTCTACTGTGTGACTGCTTGGCTGTTTCTAAAGGAGTTCAATTCAAAACTTAAAAATTTGCAATGAGCAAATCAGTACATTCAATTCAGAATTTGAGTCAAATTTTTGAACAAATTTCAGATTCTGAATAACCCAAATTTCTTGAGATTCATTTTTAGCAAATCATAGAGAGAAAAGGGCTAGTGTGTAACACTCCTCTGTGAAGAAGACATGCACATCAGCTTTCCAAAAGGAAAGGAAAGCTGATTGTATCACGCCAATAGATGTAATGTAGCTATCTGTCTTCATGCATAACTTGGATCAAAGCTAATCAGGCATGTTGTAAGTAGGGGAGAGGCCTTGGTCAGTGTCCGAGGGATACTATTTCTCCTTTTGGAGAGTGCCTAGTATGCATAGTATGTATGCAGAGTAATATAGGCCAGACAACACTCCTCTGAATTTCTGGGAAAAAACATATGCAAACTAGCTTTTCTTCCAAAAGGAGATGACAGCTATGCTTCTGATACCAGCAGACATCAAATATGCTAATTTACATATCTTTTTCCCAGAAACACAGAGGAAAATTGGCTTACAGTACTCCTCATGCATACTCGACACTTTCCATGAGGAGAAACAGTACTCCAAGGCCTCTCAGGCAACCAAACACATTCTCTTTGCTCAGCTCTGTTAAACAGTAGTTACCCAGAAAGAGCTGGTTTGCTGCTATGAGACATTCAATTTCCTTTTCCCTTTGGGAAAGAAGACTGGCTCACAGTCTGCATAATGTGGGGACACAATCATAGCAATAGATAAAACAACTTATTATGAAAAAAACACTGATTGAACAGTTTGAGGCTGCTACCAAAAACGTAGTGAATAAAAAACAGGGAAAATTGATCTATGAAGCACAAGCTGCAGGTAATTAGTGGCACAATATTTTAATGAATTGTTTAATTTATACACACTCTGGATTGTAGCACTGATCCCTTTTTAAATGATCTAGCACTCCAGATGAAGCCATTAGCAAAATGCATATCACGATCTTGGGGTGTTTGGGTATACTATGGTACAGGTACTTGCCTGTTTAACTGCTGATTAGTTATGTATGCGGCTGTTATTTGTATTATGCGATTTTCCAATAATTTAAAGGGGTTGTTGGCATTTAACATGTGATTGTCTTATTGTTTTTTTTGTTAATATACACTGCAATGCTTTAACACTGCGGCCTATGAGAGTTTCATTATGTTCCTTTAGCACTTTACCTGTGGTAGGGCTCCATGGGAATTTCACTGTGACAGGCCTCGGAGCCTTCAGAAGAACTCAGACTGCCATAGCAACCATACAGCTTTCTAGATCTCGATGATGGGGAGCTGTTCAGGCCCCGGGACCACAGCGCTCCTGAGGAAAGATGCCATAGTCACAACTGACCACGGCATCTGAAGGGTTAAATGTTCATGATTGGTGTTAATGCTCATGATGGACAATGCCTCTGAGTGTCTGCTGTGTAAAACTTCTCAAAAGTCTCAACATCTGCCGTACATGTAGGGCAGATGTCCTAAAGGGGTTAATATAAATTACAGGTGGCACCCGACTAACATTATTCCTACATTAAAAAAAAAAAGTATAAATACAAAACTGTTTATAATTATGGGCTGAATTTATCTATAAATTCATCTATGAACTATGTGGGTCATTTACTAAGCTGAAATCCACCTATATTAGGCATTTTTCAGGCTCAGACTGCGGCGCAACAGATAGTTGTGCCACAATCTGTTTATTCTTCCCGCTCACGGAGGGTCTAAAAAAAGGGGACATGGGCAGGGAATGGGAAGGCCAGTAGGCTCATCTCATTTACCATTTTCTATGCCTGTTGAGGGGCAGAAAAAGGTCTAAGTATAAGACAGCTCAGAAGCTGGCGGAGGATCTGCCGAAGTTATGAAGAGGCCGGTGCCACCGGAACCACCGCCAGCTTAGGGGTTTATTAAGACCGGCATCTAAAATGCCAGTCTTAATCAATGTGCCCCCATATCGTTCAAGGTACAATGCCTTTAAAGATACATATTTAACATTGTATGGTCTGCATGGGCTTTTATCCCATTACCATGTTGTAGTTCCTGTGTTCCATCCTCCATTTTTATGCTTGATTGCACTGAGACCTTTTTTAACGAAGCACTTTTTTCTATACTCAGTTTACCTCCCTTATTGGTCTGCATTCCATTATGCATATGTGTAATTCTACTATCTTTTTCTAAAGCACATGTTGCCATTTCATCTTGCAGCACAGAAATTTGTCAATTAATTGATTATAATTAAAGATATTTACAGCTACAAGGCTGGAGTTTGCTGTAGACTAAATTCATATATTTTTCTGCAAGTAATATGCATTCTTGGTGACACATTACAATATGCTTGATTCTGTCTGCTAATTATATGTCTAGCTTGAAAACTTGGTTTGATCATGAGAAGATTTAATGTGACCACCAACTAGCAATAAATATTGCCTCAGTGAAGTTCATAATTTATCACAGTCTTCATGGTTTAATGTATTCATATTCCCACAGTAGAGTGACATTTACCGTGCTATATACAGGGATAATTCCGTTTAACCTAGATTCAGGTTGTATGTGTGGGATGGATTAATCACATAATAATGCAGTGAAATCATGTATTTTACATTATCAAAGGGATCCGTGTTCCGAAGCAATGGCATCTACTTAATTGATCTAGCATAACATCATTTGTAAGATATAAGATAATTACACCAATATCATCAACACAGCTGTCCAAATGCAAGCCTGCAACTTCAATCTCATGTGTGTGATTCATGAAACATTATTCGCTATGTTCACACGGAGGTGTAAATACAGCATAGTATAAGCTCCAGTGTAAAATGTCAGGGCCTTGAAGGTATGTTCTTATGAAGACAACCCCAATTAGACCATATGGACTTAAGGCCATATGGAGTTCATATTGAGTGGGTTCTCTACTGAGGACTCACTCTATGAGTCAAAACAGAGAGCAACTCTGACCATGAGGTTCATGTTCTGGCCTTCTTTTGCATAGGCAACTATTAATTTGAATGGCGACCATACATTTTCTTTGCAGTGGCCATTGTAGAAGAAATGCTTAGCTGGCATCAGGTTCCCCCTGATCAAAGATCAAGACCTGATGGATCAGTTCTATTTTCAGTGCATTTGACAACAGATACAATGTTTCATGCAACGTTTTTAAAATTGCTTTTTTAAATTTCTTTCCTACTGACCTAAACTGATTAAAAACACACTACAATAATTCATATTTTTTGGTCAAGAGAGCACTTCATTTACCAAAAAATTGAAAAAACATATGCGATATTGCATGCTTTCTCTAGTTTGTTGAGTTCAGTTAGAAGTTGGGGGTTAAAAAATTTCTGATTGACATCTGATTTGAGGTGTGATTAACATTGGGGATTTGATTTTTGGGTCTGATGAAGATTGTGGGTCTGATCTGAAGTCTGATGAAAATATATTTTTTTCTTATTTTCCTCCTCTATAAAACCTATGTGCGTCTTATGGTTAGGTGCATCCTATTTGACAAAAAATACATTAATTACCTAAGAGCCTCATGTTAGTTTTGGGGCTTCTTAATAAGGGAAGCAAGTACAGAGCTTCTTTGTAGACAAACAGATTTCTCATTCTGTCACTTAGAAGGTTAAACAAACAAAATCTGGCTTCCATTTCCTTAGACTGGGCAGCCAAATCATTACAGACTTTATGCTGTCATCTTCTAAGACATTGCAGTAAACAACATGATACTAGTGCCAAGGCGGCCATTTAGAGCTGGTATGTGAAATAATATTGGGCTGTTTCCCACTACCTGTAGGAGCACTACCATATGGTTCAAAAATAGTTCTAAAAATATGTGATATCAATTAATCAGTTAATGTAAATTAATGGCAGTCACTTACACAAAAAGTTCACTTGATGTCCAAAGACAATTATCTTACTGATCCTTGGAAGACCCTTTCTCATAAGCTAAAAACTATGGGGCCATTTATTAAGTGGTAAACGCCAATTGTCTGGCATATATATTTGGCTCAGATTGCAGTGCAAAGGTTACTTGTAGTGTTGAGTAATTCAAAGTTGACAAATTGGAATTCGAACCAAATTTCTGGAAAAATTCAATTCGTCATTAATCAGAATTTCCTGGCAATTTGTGGTAACGAATTGGATTTTTTCTAAAATGGCTGCTGCACATGTAAGAAGCCCAGAAAGGAGGGAACACCCATAATGCCGTGCAGCTAGCTAATCATCAAGTAGCCAGCCGCTGTGATGTCACATCCCTATAAAAAGCAACATCCTGGCCGGTCTACTCCATTTTACTGTGTACTAAGTGCAGAGATAGATGTGACATGCACTAGGGACAGTGATTTGGAAAAACTTTATTTACAAAATATTACTTTTGATCAGTTTAGGGACAGCACAGAGAAAATGTAGGGATATAATAGGGAGACTTTATTCACACTATTGGGAGAGTGCCGGGGCCAATAGAACAATGTAAAACTTGGCTAACAGGAACTATTCTATTACACCTTGCTGCACTAACTGGTGTTAAAAAGTGTTCTAATACTACTGATTTTAGGTTGTTCACATTCTTTTATACATAAGTAATTCCATTAATCCTTACTTTTGTTATTGGGATGAAATTGCGGCCTGATACCACTGATTTTGGAGTGTTGACGATGTTTTTATTGGGGTTGTTCTTGTATTGGATCAGGAGAAGGGGAAAATAAACAGTGACGTCAACACAAACTTACTGCTGACAACCTCTCCACTATGTCATGGGGCCACTACTTGTATCAGTAGGTAACAGAACAGGTTCCCTAGCAATCTATGTGAAATCAGCAGATGGTGTAAAAGGAGTGTGCTCTTTTATAGTAGAATCTTAGGCCACTGCACTGTTAAATCCTTTATACCTGATGTTAACATTGACTTGTAAGGCTGTGTTCACACTTCAGTTATTTGGTCAGTTTTGGACCCGTAACTGACCAAATAAGTGAAGTGTGAACTGATTCTAACAGTGACTCTTGTCAATTGCCTGTCATACTGATGCACGGTAACTGTTTCACTACCACAGGGTACTAGTTATGCACGTTTCTGCAATGCACAGTGATGTACACTGAGATACACACTCCCTGCAGCTGGGTATAGCTGATTTTAATGTGATTCGTCACAAACTAATTTGACAACACAGGTTTAGCTTAGGGACAACTCTGTGAATGTCCTTGAGTGACCCAGAGCCCTGAGTTGAATCCAATCGAACATCTCTGGAGAGACCTGAAAATGGCTGTCCACCATAGTCCCTATCCAACCTTACACAGCTTGAGAGGATGTGCAGAGAAGAATCTCAAATCCAGATGTGCAAACCTTGTGGCATCATATCCACGAAAACTGGAGGCTTTAGTCGCTGGCAAAGGTACTTTAACTAAGTCCTGAGTAAAAAGTCTGAATACTTAGGTCAATACAAGATTTTAATTTTTGCTTTTCAATAAATTAGCAAAGATTTCAAACATTCTGTTTGCGTTTTGTCAGTGGTGTATTGAGCGCAGAATGGCAGAGAAAAACAAGATTTGTTTAAAAAAGGCTGCAACATAATAAAATGTGATCTAACACTTTCCGAATGCATTGTATCATCATTACATTCAAACATATAAAGTTTCATTTGATTCAAACAACTCCCTTTTCATGTTTTTTTTTCTTTTGTCAACCAGTGTATTTCCTGGACGCTAAATATTAAACTAGTTTGCCATTGACAATGAGCCGTGATGTTAAAGGCTAGTTTTTAGAAGTTTTGTTCAGTATGGGTACTGAGACCCTGACTGAACTCCCCTAAGCACTGTGCCCCTTTGGTTTTCATTGGCTCTGCATGCATGTTCTTTGAGAGCTGATCGTGCGCTGTACACACGGTGTCCAAACACCACATGTTTGCCTCTCAGAAGAAAGCTGATCAGCACTTCTGCCCCTCGTTTTAACCATCTGTCAGGGTCTCAATGCCTGGACTCCCACTGATCAAAACTTCTAACATATCATTATGAGATGTCAAAAGTCTTCTAAAAGCTTAGGTAGCCTTTAAAATCCACACTATACAATATAAGATGCATGTGTTATCTATTTTTGTAGTTTATATGCAGCTGTTAATTGGAGATGCATACTTAAAAATTAATGCACACAGTTCCTCCATAGAGTAAGCTATTTGTGTCAGGATGTAAAAAGCAAAACATGCTTCATGCAGCAAGTCCGTGGGGGAGAGCTGGGTGGAGAGAAGTGGTAGTTGTGGCACTGATAGGAGTGGTAGTGGTTGTCCTCCCAACCTTGCTCTTTGGAGCCATGGCCTTTCCACCCTGATATTGGGGCTCCTGCCTGATGTTGGGTGGGGTGCCTTTAATGTTAAATGTGTATAGTGATGGAGTGGAAGGCAGGAGGGCAGGTACCAGACTGGTGGAGTCATTGAACAGGCCCATTTGGTTGCAATAGATGAAGTATCTCTTTAATGACTAGATGATGTAAGTAATATTTCATATAGCAGCAACAGGCAAAGTTCTGGAGTATGTTACATAGTATAGAGCATACAAGCATTTTGAAGGCTTTTAGGATTTAGAATGATTCAGAAATGTTCCCCGGGCATTACATAATGCTATTTGCCAGCAGCTTTCCCTTTGAACCTTTGTATATTTGTAGTTAATTTGGGAGCAATCTTGTATTTGGAGTCATAAAAGCCTCTTTTTTTTAAATTGCGATTGTAGCTCATTCTTATGTCAAGTGCATGCATAATAATATATTCTGCTTACAGAAAGTGGATGATTAACACTGTATAACTGTATAAGAAATAGCGTCCCCTTATATTCAATTAACTACTAAATTGGTGACAAAATTATTGTTTTTTTTTTTCAAATTTGATTTCATTGAGTTTTCAAATGAAAACGGAGTAAGTACCATAAAATTACATTCTAGAAGGCAAGTAGGACTGATGGTGAAAGGTATAAATAAAGAAAACAATGTGATAAGTCCTCTTGAACAACCAAAAGAAACATGGTGATTGTGACTATTTTGGAAACATGGTGATTGGTGACTATAAAACTAATTGTGACATCAAAAACAGATAGTTTTACTGATAGATCTACTGCAATCATAAGTGCTGAAAGTAAAATAAAGAAAAGAACATATGTACTGTGTAATGGGTTATAGGGGAACACTAGACCTATGAGTTAGACCCAACAGATGTGAACTAGGGTGTGTTCTTCCAGTCTAGGCAATCACAGTCATATATTACAAGCTAACCTCAGGGAATACTTTGGTTTCAATGACATTCTGGAGGTGCCTACAGTATGTCTATAGTTTAGGAGGTGCAAAAGTCATACGTTAATGGAGAACTAATCATACTTGGTGCTACAGTCAAAAAAGCGAGATCAGCATATATTTTCAACCAGATCTTGGTTTTAGAAAATATTAAGTTAAAAATGCAGAAGTTAAGGCTTAGAAATGGACTTAAAAATCTTCTGAATGTCAAGGAGGCCAGAGTTCTTAAGAGATATAAATATAAATAATACGTGCATGAGAATAAAGGGTTAAAAAATTATTTTGTCGTCAAAACACAAAATGAAAAATGATTCATTTCTCAGATAAAAACAAGGTAAGGACACACGATTTTCAACACTACAGACATTGCCATGGAATTCCACAGATTCTACACTTTAGGGCTCATTCATATGGGCGTATGTTTTTTGTTGCCCGCAAAAATACGGATCTATTTTTTTGCTGGCAGTTCAACATGTCTGCAAAAAAAGGATTGCGTTCTACATTTTTGCGGACCCATAGACTTCAATGCTGCGATGTCCTGATTTTCAAGTGTAGGGCATGTTTTATTTGATTTGCTGGTATGCGGAATGGAAGAAAAAATGCAGACAGCATACAATGTGCTGTCAGCTTCTTTTGGGGTCATATAGAAGTGAATGGGTCCGCATCTAACATAGTAACATAGTAACATAGTTTGTAAGGCCGAAAAAAGACATCTGTCCATCCAGTTCAGCCTGTTTTCCTACAAGTTGATCCAGGGGAAGGAAAAATAAACCCCTGTGAGGTAGAAGCCAATTTTCCTCACTTTAGGGGGGAAAATTCCTTCCCGACTACAGTCAGGCAATCAGAATAACTCCCTGGATCAACGACCCATCTCAAGTAACTATAACCTGTAATATTATTACCCTCCAGAAATACATCCAGGCCCTTCTTGAACTCTCTTAGTGAACTTACCATCACCACCTCCTCAGGCAGAGAGTTCCATAGTCTCACTGCTCTTACCGTAAAGAATCCTCTTCTATGTTTATGTACAAACCTTCTTTCCTCCAGACGCAGAGGATGTCCCCTCGTCACAGTCACAGTCCTCGGGATAAATAGATGATGGGAGAGATCTCTGTACTGACCTCTGATATATTTATACATAGTTATTAGATCTCCCCTCAGTCGTCTTTTTTCTAAAGTGAATAACCCTAATTTTGATAATCTTTCTGGGTACTGTAGTCCACCCATTCCAGTTATTACTTTAGTTGCCCTCCTCTGAACCCTCTCCAGCTCTGCTATGTCTGCCTTGTTCACAGGAGCCCAGAACTGTACACAGTACTTCATATGTGGTCTGACTAGTGATTTGTAAAGTGGCAGGACTATGTTCTCATCACGGGCATCTATGCCTCTTTTGATGCAACCCATTATCTTATTGGCCTTGGCAGCAGCTGTCTGACACTGGTTCTGCAGCTTAGTTTGCTGTTCACTAAAATTCCTAGGTCCTTTTCCATGTCAGAGTTACCCAATGCTTTACCATTTAGTATGTACTGGTGACTTGCATTATTCCTTCCCATATGCATAACCTTACATTTGTCAGTGTTTAAACCTCATCTGCCACTTTTCTGCCCAAGCCTCCAGTCTATCCAGATCCATGCTGTAGCAGTGCACTGTCCTCCTCTGTGTTAATTACTTTACACAGTTTAGTGTCATCTGCAAAAATTGATATTTTACTGTGCAAGCTTTCTACAAGATCATTAATAAATATATTGAAGAGAATAGGACCCAATACAGACCCCTGTGGTACCCCACTAGTGACAGTGACCCAATCTGAGTGTGTACCATTAATAACCACCCTCTGTTTTCTATCACTGAGCCAGTTACTTACCCACATACAGACATTTTCTCCCAGGCCAAGCATTCTCATTTTGTATACTAACCTTTTATGTGGTACCGTGTCAAACGCTTTGGAGAAGTCCAAATATACGACATCCATTGAGTCGCCGCGGTCAAGTCTAGAACTTACCTCCTCATAGAAACTGATTAAATTGGTTTGACATGACCGAATCCCTCATGAAGCCATGCTGATATGGAGTTATTTGCTTATTTTCATTGAGGTACTCCAAGATAGCATCTCTCAGAAAACCTTCAAACAGTTTACCCACAACAGAAGTTAAAATTACCGGCCTATAGTTTCCAGGCTCTGTTTTTGGACCCTTTTTGAATATTGGCACCACATTTGCTATGCGCCAATCCTGTGGAACACTCCCCGTCAGTATAGAATCCTTAAATATCAGAAATAAGGGTCTGTCGATTACATTACTTAATTCTCTTAGGATACGGGGGTGTATGCCATCCGGTCCTGGTGATTTGTCTATTTTAATATTTTTAAGACGTTGCTGCACCTCTTCCTGGGTCAGAGAGGACACTTTTAAAGGGGAATTTACTTTTATACTCTGCATTTCATCTGACATTTTATTTTCCTCAGTGAATACAGTGGAGAAAAAGTTATTTAGTAGCTTCGCTTTCTCCTCATCGCTCTCTGCTACTCCCCCCTCATTACTCTGTAAGGGGCCGACACCTTCAGGTTTATACTTTTTAGTATTTATATAATTGAAGAACATTTTAGGGTTAGTTTTACTCTCTTTGGCGATTAATCTCTCGGTCTCTAGTTTGGCTGTTTTTATGTGTCTTTTACATATTCTATTTTTTTCCTTATAGTTTTTCAATGTTTCCTCACTCCCCTCCTGTTTTAGTGATTTAAATGCTTTCTTTTTGTCATTTATTGCTTTCTTTACAGTTCTATTTATCCACATTGGTTTTTTCTTGTTTCTTATTATTTTATTCCTATATGGTATGTACCTCTCACAATTAGATATTAGGATGCTTTTAAAAATATCCCATTTTGTGGCTGTATTTTTATTTTTGAGGACTTTGTCCCAGTTAGTTAGGCCTATGGCCTCTCTTAGTTGGCTAAATTTAGCTTTTTTGAAGTTTGGTATTTTTGTTCCTCCCTGAAGAAACGCTCTTTTGAATGACAATTGGAAGGTTATTATGTTATGGTCACTGTTTCCCAGGTGTCCCCCAACCTGCACACCTGTTGTTCTGTCAGGTCTATTGGTTAATACTAAGTCCAGTATGGCCATCCCTCTAGTGGGGTCCTGAACCAGTTGGGAAAGGTAATTGTCTTTGGTTATTTCCAAGAACCTGTTTCCTTTACAGGTTTCAGTTTCCCAGTCTATATCTGGGTAGTTAAAGTCCCCCATAATAACGACCTCATTATGATTTGCCGCCTCGTCTATTTCATTTAGAAGTAGATTTTCTGTGGTCTCTGATATATTGGGTGGTTTATAATAAACCCCTATTAGTATTTTATTATTGTTTTTGGCTCCATTTATTTCTACCCACAGTGACTCCACATCTTTATGTCCCTCACTTATATCTTCCCGGAGTGTGGGCTTTAGGCATGACTTTACATAAAGGCAGACCCCTCCCCCTCTCCGGTTTTGACGATCCTTTCTAAAAAGATTGTAACCCTGTACATTAACTGCCCAGTCATAGCTATCATCCAGCCATGTCTCAGTTACTCCCACTATGTCATAGTCCTCCTCACACATCACTAATTCCAGTTCACCAGTTTTATTAGCTAGGCTTCTGGCATTAGTGTACATACAATTAAGAGGTTGATGTATATTTCTTACCCTACACCTTTCCTTCTGATCTGTTCTAGTTCCTCCTTCCATTCCTCCCCCAGTTCCATTACCTTGCCCCAGGTCTCTATCTGCACTATCTTCCCCTCCTATAATGTAGTTACCCTCCCCCCCAGTCCCTAGTTTAAACACTCCTCCAGCCTTCTAGCCATCTTCTCCCCCAAAAGTGCGGATCACATTCAGAAAGCAACATACACCCATCTGAATGAGCCCTTACTATAGTGCTTAGACACACACTCTCCTTTCTAATCCTTACCAATAGTCTCCTATAAGAAGTTTTCATATATCTTGAGCCCAACTTTCATAAAAGTACAGTATATAATCATTAATGCTAGGAGAAGCCATCCCCAAACAAATGCTAGAAGCTTACATTACCATTCTCACAAAAGAAGGTAAAGGCAGTGAAATGTGGAATTTACCGACTTATTTCCCTACTAAATGAAGATGTTCAATGATGGACAAAACTTTTGGTCAACCGCATCTCTTGCCCAAACTTATCAACCTTGAACAAACAGGCTTTGTCCCAGGATGGGAAAGGAAATTTTACACCACCAGAGGAAGTAATGTCATCTCTTGTTTTTTTAATAAAATGCCGAGCAGGCCATTGACAGAGTGGACTGGGACTTTATGGTGCTGGAAATATTTAATTTCGCATTCTCCTTCACAGCAGCATTTTTTTCACTTTACAGAGACATGCCAGAATTTTAGTAAACAGTACTCTTTCCCCACCCTTGAAGGATGCCCCTTTCTCCCTCTTTATACTGAAAATTGAGTCCTTGATCTACAAATTGAAAGTCTCCAGACATTGATGGCTTGAGAGTGGGCTTAGTTTTGCATTCCACTTCAGCATCTGCGGATGATTTACTAATTTTCATAACTAATCCACTCCAAGCACTCTCTAGGATTTTCTCCATTTTTGATGAGTTTGAAGCAGTTTGCAATTTTAACATCAGTGTAGAGATGTGTTGACTATTATATTAGTAAGTGCCATATAGTCATCTTACATACACAATGGTCACAAGAAGCCAAAAAGTAGTCAACCCCTTTAATCATTGTGTTGTTTATTAGGGCTTGGACTAGTTTTGTAGTGTATATCTTTGAAATGCTATTTGTACTGTATGTTTTACACAAATCATTTGATAACCGCATAACACATATATTTTGTGGTATGATGTAAGGGCTTTTTTCACACCACATTTTTATTTGATCAGTTTTGCTCTAAAATGAGATGTTTAAATGATACATAGGCTTTTATAGAAAAATCAGATGCCAAAGGTGCATCCATTTTGTTTACTTTGCATTCCTATGAATGTTATTTTAACTGGATGAGAAAGTGCAGAAGTTTCCTTGCCTTCCTCTGCCAGCCCTTCCCTCTCCTTCTTGATTGACAGAGCCAGGAGAAATTAACCTGTCCCTGTTAATCAAGAAGGAGAGCAAAGTTCTTGCAGAGGAAGTAGGAGGGCAATGGGGCACCGAATGACTTGGGACCGCCTTCGGTGCTCTTTATAGCTCATTTGGATTAAAAGTACATTTTCTCCAGAATGAAGCATCGGTGTCACGACAGGGAAACAAGGAATAGTGTGCCCTGTCTGAACCCCACCTCTTTCCCTGCCTACTCACAGTAGATGCCCTAGGCGACAAAACCGTAACTTGGAGACGGTCCCTATGCTGAGTACGTGCACAGGGTAGGGAAGGGAACACAGGGAAAGACGAGCACAGACAGAACAAACACAATAGCAGAATCGTCAGCAAGCCAAGTCAAGAACAGGAGGTCACGTCAAATACCGAGGGGATTCGCAAAAGCGTAGTCTAAGTCCAAAGCCAAAATCCAATATACCAATAATCCAACAGCAAGGTCCAACACACAGCACTGATCTCAGAAGACTAATCACAGGCATCTGAGTGAGGCAGTTGCGATCTTTAAATAGCCCGCCCAGGATCATGTGATGTGGCCAGCATCACATGACCTGAGGCGGAGCAAGCTGTCCAAACAATATGTAAAGTAGCCATGTGGTGTGATCAGCACCACATGGCTAAACCCAAACAGAGAATTAACTCATGAAGTGCTGGCTGACAAGACCAGCACTTCAATTCCCTATTGCTTGTCTCTAGGGGGGCGGAGAGGTCCGGCGACGTCGTGCAGAGGGAGCGCGACGCCGACCTCGCGTGACAGTACCCCCCCCTTCACGAGGGGCCACCGGACCCTTACCAGCGGGAGCAGGCTTATCGGGATGCTGCAGATGGAACTTTCGGATGAGCGAGTCTGCATGCATCCTGGTCAACGGTACCCAAGACCTGTCCTCAGGACCGAACCCCTTCCAATGTACGAGGTACTGGAAGGAATTCCGGAGCCTTCTCACATCCACAATTCTGGCAATCTCATGCTCCATTTGTCCTGCTACCTCAACCGGAGGCGGAGACTGTTCCTCAGGACCAACGGGAGCAACATGACGTTTGAGCAAAGACACATGAAAAACATTATGAACACGAAGGGAGTCGGGTAAACATAACCTAAAAGAAACCGGATTGATCACCTTGGTGATCCTGTAAGGACCAATGAAGCGAGGTGCAAACTTGTAGGATGGTACCCTCATGTTGAGATTTTTAGTCGATAACCATACCTTATCCCCAACCTTAAAATTCACACCCTTAGAACGTTTTCTATCAGCCTTAGCTTTTTGAACTCCTTGGGCCTTTTCCAGGTTCGACTGAACCTGTGCCCAAACTGTGCACAGTTCTTGAGAAAAATCATTGACCTCTGGGACAACCGACGCAGATGGGGAAAAGGAGCTAAAGCGTGGATGAAAACCCATATTGCAGAAAAACGGCGACATCCCAGAGGATGAATTAACACGATTATTAATTGCAAATTCAGCCAGAGACAGGAATCTGGCCCACACATGTTGGTTATCAGAAACATAACATCTGAGATATTGCTCAACGGATTGGTTAAGACGTTCAGTCTGACCATTGGTCTCCGGATGAAAGGCTGATGAAAAGGACAAAGAGATACCAATCTTATTACAGAACACCCTCCAGAACCTAGACACAAACTGTACTCCCCTATCAGAAACGATATTCTCAGGAACACCATGTAGTTTGACAATATTATCAATGAACACGGACGCCAAGACCTTCGCAGAGGGTAATTTACACAAAGGAATAAAATGACACATTTTGCTGAATCTGTCAACCACCACAAATATCACGGTTTTACCCTCAGAGCACGGCAAGTCCGTGATAAAGTCCATGGACAGATGTGACCAAGGTCTACTAGGTATGGGTAAAGGATGTAACTCACCCATAGGTCGTGTCTTGGTATTCTTGGACCTGGCACAAGTGTTACACGCAGTTACAAAAGCCTGAACATCTCTGGAGATTGACGGCCACCAATAATGCCTAGAGACCAACTCCTTGGTGGCATTGATGCCAGGATGTCCACACAAAACCGAATTATGGCACTCACCCAGCAGTCGCAACCGCAAATGAGCCGGCACAAACAATTTGTCATTGGGGGTACCAATGGGAGCAAGATGTTGTCCTGCCGAGATTTCAGAAGCGAGGTCAGATGAGGTAGCGGCCACGATGATATCAGCTGGCAGGATGGGCTCAGGAGGGACGTCAGGAGGCTGATACGCCTGGAAACTTCGGGATAAGGCATCGGCCTTAACGTTCTTGCTCCCGGGTCTGAAGGTAACACAAAAATCAAAACGAGTAAAGAACAAAGCCCACCTCGCCTGTCTAGGATTCAATCGCTTAGCCGATTCTAGAAACATTAAATTTTTATGATCCGTGAGGACCGTAATGCGGTGAAATGCCCCTTCTAAAAAATGACGCCATTCCTCAAATGCCCACTTGATTGCAAGTAACTCCCTATTCCCAATATCATAATTCCTCTCGGCAGGAGAGAACTTGCGGGAGAAGAAGGCGCATGGCATAAGATTAGTTAAGGTGGAAGACCCCTGGGACAGTACAGCCCCCACACCATCCTCAGACACATCCACCTCAACTACAAAAGGCTTACTTTGATCAGGCTGGACCAACACAGGAGCATTAATAAAACACTGCTTTAACCTTTCAAAGGCCTCAATTGCTGCAGGGGGCCAATTGACCAGATCAGCCCCCTTGCGAGTCAAATCCGTAATGGGTTTGGCTACCACTGAAAAATTTTTGACAAATTTACGATAAAAATTAGCAAACCCCAGAAATCGCTGGAGCGCCTTCAAAGAGGAAGGTCGCACCCAATCCACAATGGCCTGTACTTTAACTGGGTCCATTTTGAAAGAAAAAGGGGTGAGAATGTATCCCCAAAAGGCCACTTCCTGAACACCAAAGGTACACTTTTCCCCTTTAACAAACAACTTGTTTTCACGCAACACCTCCAGCACTTGCCTGGTGTGAGATACGTGACTCTCCCAGTCTGCAGAAAAAATCAGGATGTCATCAATATAGACAATTACAAATTTCCCAATAAATGGTCTAAAAATGTCATTGACAAAGTTTTGGAAAATTGCCGGAGCGTTACTTAACCCAAAAGGCATTACCAAATACTCATAATGACCCTCCGGGGTATTAAACGCAGTTTTCCATTCGTCCCCCTCACGAATCCTGATTAGGTTGTATGCCCCCTTCAAATCCAGCTTGGTGAACCAACAGGCCCCCTGGACCTGATTCAGCAAGTCAGGAATAAGGGGCAACGGGTATCTGTTTTTAACAGTGATTTTATTGAGCTCCCTGTAATCGATACAGGGCCTCAATCCTCCATCCTTTTTACCAACAAAGAAAAAACCTGCCCCCATGGGAGAAACTGAAGGCCGGATGTGACCCTTGGCCAGACTCTCTTTGAGATAATCCCTCATGGACTGACGTTCAGGAGTAGAGAGATTATAAATGCGACCTTTGGGATATTTGGATCCCTCAATAAGGTCGATGGCGCAATCATATTGCCGGTGAGGAGGGAGGAACTCAGTCTCGGACATGGAAAACACGTCCGAAAAATCGCCAATATACTTGGGCAAGGAAAGAGACTCAGTGGTACCTCCCAACTGCAATACTGATCTACAACATTTGTCAAAATTCATTCCCCATTTTTCCAATTCACCTACCGACCAGTTGATCACAGGGTTGTGGTCCTGTAACCAAGGCAGACCTAAAACAAGGTCGGCAGGTAAATCCTTTAATACAAGGAAGGAACAAGTCTCAGTATGGGTAATTCCTACAGTTAATACAACCTCAGGAGTACAAAACTCCACTCTCCCATTATTCAATGGAGTGGAATCCAGTGCGATAATTTGAATTACCTCCCTTAAAGGAATTATAGGCACACCCACAGATTGCACAAAATCATAATCAATAAAATTAGCAGCAGAAACTGAATCCACAAATGCTTCACCGGACCTCTTGAATTGGTTATAAGAAATGGAAATAGGTAACAAGATTTTCTTTCTTACCACCGCAGGGGGTACCTTACTTCCAGGAACAGACCTTTTTGAGAGCAGAAGTCTCGGACACTGCTGGAGCCAGTGGTTCATCTCACCGCAGTAAAAACAGGCCCCTCTCAGGCGTCTCTGATCCCTCATAGTAACTCCCAACTGCATAGGCTCCTCCTGGACCTTGATAGGAGACGGGCTCTGAAGAGGAACTTCGGACAACACGGCAACTTGAGGGGCAACAGAACGTTCCTTTTGTCTCTCCCTAAACCGTCGGTCAAGTTTGATAACTAAGGTCATAGTCGCCTCTAAGGTGTCAGGAGTAGGATAACTAACTAGTAAATCCTTCAGATGGTCAGACAGTCCCACCCTAAACTGGCTTCTCAAAGCAGGGTCATTCCATTTAGAGGACACACACCATTTTCTGAACTCAGCACAGTAATCCTCAACTGGACGGTTACCCTGCCGAATGTCTCTGAGCTGAGTTTCAGCTACAGCGGCCAAGTCAGGTTCTTCATATAAAAGACCTAGGGCCTGGAAAAAAGCCCCCACAGACAATAGACAAGGGGAGTCAGGTGGCAATGAGAAAGCCCACTCCTGCGGATCACCATGCAGCAAGGAAATAATGATTCCTACCCGCTGCTGCTCAGAACCCGAGGAGTGTGAGCGTAAACGGAAATATAATTTACAACTCTCCTTAAAGGAACGGAAAGTCCTTCGGTCCCCAGAAAACCGATCGGGCAATTTTACATGGGGTTCAATATTGGGGTTTGGCATGGAGGGAACGACTGCAGGTGCAGTCCGCAGCTGCTCCTGATGTTGGAGTCTCTCGGCCAAATCCTGGATCATCTGAGCCATGTTACTCATCTGGTCCGTGAGTACTCGCAACGGCTCCATTAGGTACGGCCTGTGATTCTGTCACGACAGGGAAACAAGGAATAGTGTGCCCTGTCTGAACCCCACCTCTTTCCCTGCCTACTTACAGTAGATGCCCTAGGCGACAAAACCGTAACTTGGAGACGGTCCCTATGCTGAGTACGTGCACAGGGTAGGGAAGGGAACACAGGGAAAGACAAACACAGACAGAACAAACACAATAGCAGAATCGTCAGCAAGCCAAGTCAAGAACAGGAGGTCACGTCAAATACCGAGGGGATTCGCAAAAGCGTAGTCTAAGTCCAAAGCCAAAATCCAATATACCAATAATCCAACAGCAAGGTCCAACACACAGCACTGATCTCAGAAGACTAATCACAGGCATCTGAGTGAGGCAGTTGCCATCTTTAAATAGCCCGCCCAGGATCATGTGATGTGGCCAGCATCACATGACCTGAGGCGGAGCAAGCTGTCCAAACAATATGTAAAGTAGCCATGTGGTGTGATCAGCACCACATGGCTAAACCCAAACAGAGAATTAACTCATGAAGTGCTGGCTGACAAGACCAGCACTTCAATTCCCTATTGCTCGTCTCTAGGGGGGCGGAGAGGTCCGGCGACGTCGTGCAGAGGGAGCGCGACGCCGACGACGGATTACTAAGTGAAAAGTGTCAATACATTCAGCTACACTCACTCTACAATGAATTGTGGTTTAGCAGCGAATTTCGTGGTGGCAAGTTCCCTTTAAGGTGATCATTGTGGTGTTTGTAAGGTGGATACCACTTCATCGTTCTGTCTCCAGTTTCAGCTGAAAAAGGCTAAAACTTATATGACTACCTATTCTAATAAAATTTATCCACAAGTAACAAAAGATGCTGAAAGTGCTCCCTGTTCATGTCTCTGCATCTTTGGGCACATCGGATTATGTCGGCTGATACTGCTTGTGAAGCTGTGGATAGGGTTTATGATATCTTCCTTGAGTTCATCCAGGGGATGTGGATTGTTAGTGGACACTTTCTGTTTTATATTTCCACCCAGATAAAAAAAATCACATGTGGGGAACATGGCGGCCATAACCCCTTGCTCACAGTTCGCTTCTCTGTAAATAGTTAATGAACCCTTACCAGAGAGGTCCATGAGGTGCGACATGTTGCCCCATCTTGTTGGAAAAAGCAGGACATCTTTTCTTCTGCAGCATCACAAGCAGTATCAGCGAACATAATCCGACCTGCCCAAAGATGTATATATGTGAACGGGGACCACTTTCAACATCTTTTGTCACTTGTGGGTAATTTAAAAAACAATCCACTTGCTCGTTCATCTTGTCATACAATCACTCGATGCAGGCTGCTTTTTCGTGGGCTACCCTGAATAAACCTGTAAGAGTACTAGACATGTTAGTACATGTAAATCCTTTACACCAATGTAAACCAATAGAAGCACCTGTTAATTCATATGCCAGAAGAAACTATCTATAACTACTAAGGCATATGATGACCTAATTTTCATCCATTTGAACAGGATTATAATGACCTGTCTGGTTGTTATTTTTTTTCCAATAGGTATTAGGTAACAGTGTATCCAGCTGCTGGCATAACTCTCACTTAGCCGAGTGTGCATGCATTATGAATTCGAAGAGTGGAGAAAACCACTTCTAGACCCTGCAAACAGCAGCTTATCTGTCCTGAGAACAAAATGATAATAGCCCAATCCTTCCATATTGGAGGAGAGTTAGGAAGTGATGATCCGCCAGAAAATGTAGTCAGGATTGTATGGATTGAATGAATGTGAATGGATGGTTGGTTGAAAAGTGGTAGCTTTAAAAAACACATTAGTTAGCAAATTATCCTGATAGTACTTTATTATTATCCACCTCCTGTGTACCTCCTTAAGTGACATTTTCTAGAAATAACTCATTAAAGTGAACCAGGAGACTGCACTTGCTGACAACAGACACTTCTGCAAGACAAGGCTTAGTTCAAAGCATTTCACGCTGTCACGATTCCTGAATTTTCCTCTGAGTGCTCTGAATATGGTAAAAGTACAACCTTCTCTACTAAATAAAGTAGCCAAGGAAAGCCATCTATCTTATGTTGCTCCATTTTAAGCAATATATGTAAGAAGTAGTGAAACAGCAGTCTTGAATTGAACCTAAAAATGTAGGTTGCCATGGATACAATCATGCTGAAGGCGACATCATAAAAGTGTGATGAACTTGACGGTTGTTGGAGGTTTCCCCAGGGGTTGAGATAAATTCAGTCATCACAATTTACTGCTTGTAATGTTTATGGACGTAATACATGGAGGGTAAATATTACTGACAAGTAAGTTTTACTTATAAATTATATTTCGCCTTAGGCCTTGGCTGCATTTACAGGTCCCAGTTGTATAAATCAATACGGCACCCATAGTCTGCTGTGGTCCTATACCTTACCCTAATATGCCTCAAGCCTTACACATACTCTATCCCATACTGTTTTATGCAAGTATTCTTAAGTATTGCTTCAAGAGAGAATATAGGGAGACATAGAGGTGCTCTACAACAACATTGAGAGTGCCTACAGGTAGATAACACAGTCCCAGAGGGATTCCCTGTGCCACCATACTAGATCTGTACACTTGGCTTTGACATTTACCTATGCTCTTACTCTTAGCCTATTCAGTTAGTATTTTATGATATGACTAAATTTAATCTGCTTTAAATGGGGTTTATCTTAAGAAAATATTTCAAGATCCAGAGGATATGACATACATTTTTTATAGATGTGGCTCCCTTCTCCGGGACCTGCACTAACTCCAGTTCTATGTCCCCAGTCCTGCAGATGCTGTGAATGCATGGGACCCATTCTTTCAGACATGTATAGCATATTCTGAGGATCTGTCCTGAGATTATTCCTGAGATAGAAAACAAAACTATAACAATGGAAGACTCAAAAAAGGAAATGTTAGATAGCCTAAACATAGACCAAGCAGCCACAAGATGCACCAAATATGTCATAGTGGGTTACATTGCTAGAAGTCACACACTTGTTTCTACTTAGGCTAACTTTTTGTTAGCTTTTGTTAGACTATTTTGTTAGACTATTAATTTGCACCTAAAAACGGGTGCACACCAATAATAGAGCCTTAAAAAAACGTTCTGAGCATCGTACACTATTGGTGTTGTACTTTTTGGTCAAGATTAATTATGAACCTGTTTAAAAACTACTGTGCCAGAAAAATGTCACAGGTTTCCCCCAAAAAACAGGTGCTAGGACCTTAGTAAATGTGGGCCAATCTGTGCAAAAAATGTTAAAAACATACACCTCTGTAGTACAGTTGAATCTATTATCTTGCTACCTGTAGAAAATCACAGCTAACACACTGTAAAAATAAACGGGGTCATAGTAACATAGAGTAATATAGTAACCTACTTTAGCTTGTAAGGTTGTAACATATCTGTCCACTTGGTTCAGCCTGTTATACCGCAAAGTTTATCCAGTGGAAGACAAAAAAAACCCTCATGATAGAAGCCAATTTTCTTCATTTTAGGGGAAACAAGGTTCTTCCTGACTCCAATCTGGCAATCAGAATAACTCCCTGGATCAACGACCCCTCTCTAGTAACTATAGCCTGTGATATTATTACACTCCAGGAATACATCCAGGCCCCTCTTGAACTCTTTTAGTGAACTTACCATCACCACCTCCTCAGGCAGAGAGTTCCATAGTCTCACTGCTCTTACAGTAAAGAATCCTCTTCTATGTTTGTGTACAAACCTTCTTTCCTCCAGACGCAGAGGATGTCCCCTTGTCACAGTAACAGTCCTGGGGATAAATAGATCATGGGAGAGATCTCTGTACTGACCTCTGATATATTTATACATAGTTATTAGATCTCCCCTCAGTCATCTTTTTTCTAAAGTGAATAACCCTAACTTTGATAATCTTTCTGGGTACTGTAGTCCACCCATCCAAGTTATTACTTTAGTTGTCCTCCTCTGAACCCTCTCCAGCTCTGCTATGTCTGCCTTGTTCACAGGAGCCCAGAACTGTACACAGTACTCCATGTGTGGTCTGACTAGTGATTTGTAAAGTGGCAGGACTATGCTCTCATCACAGGCATCTATGCCTCTTTTGATGCAACCCATTATCTTATTGGCCTTGGCAGCAGCTATCTGACACTGGTTTCTACAGCTTAGTTTTCTGTTCACTAAAATTCCTAGGTCCTTTTTCATGTCAGTGTTACCCAGTGTTTTATCATTTAGTATGTAGTGATGACTTGCATTATTCCTTGCTATGTGCATGACCTTACATTTGTCAGTGTTAAACCTCACCTGCCACTTCTCTGCCCAAGCCTCCGGTCTATCCAGATCCATCTGTAGCAGTGTACTGTCCTCTTCTGTGTTATTTACTTTACACAGTTTAGTGTCATCTGCAAAAATTGATATTTTACTGTGCAAGCCTTCTACAAGATCATTAATAAATATATTGAAGAGAATAGGGCCCAATACTGACCCCTGTGGTACCCCACTAGTGACCCAATCTGAGTGTGTACCATAACTTCCCTCTGTTTTCTATCACTGAGCCAGTTACTTACCCACATACAGACATTTTCTCCCAGGCCAAGCATTCTCATTTTATATACTAACCTTTTATGTGGCACAGTATCAAATGCTTTAGAGAAGTCAAGATACAGTATATGGCATCCATTGGCTCACCCCAATTTAGTCTAGAACTTACATTTGGATGAATACTGAGTTTGTTGGACTCAGTAGAATTGGTATAAACCTGTCTTCATCTTGCACCATCTAGTGGTGGATGCAAAGTGCTGCTCTTTTTGCACTTCTTTGTCCATTTCTTTGTCTCAGGTATAACTAAGAATTCCGAGCATTACAGGTTCTATGCACAAGTCAAAGCCACTTGCATAGAACCTGTATGGCTTCACAAAGAAGCCCTTCTTCACATGTCCGTGTCCATGATGACATTCATGATAAGATGGTCAGTGGTTCATCCATGATGATGTCCATGAAGGATTGGTGTTTGGTCTCTGTGTCCGTTTTTTGCTCTCCATGTGTCATTCCATGGACACTGCTAGGCTGAAAATTAATTTCCAGAGCATATTCTTGCAACAGTCTATGAAAATTGCAGACCAAACATGCGTGGCATCTGTGTTGTGTCTGTGGGTTTCATGGATCCATAGACTAATGTGTATAAGGGATCCACAATAATGCACAATAATAGGACATGCTTCCACTGAGACACCACAGACCCACAGTCCGTAGAAAACACTAATGTGTGGAAACACATTAAAGTCAATGGATATGTCAGCTGTCCATGATTCACATGTGAAAGAGGCCTAAGGGTCAGTATAATGTACTAGTCACATAGTACAGAATACATGTACCCTATATGGTGCCTTCAATAATATTACTGGTATATGCCACAGATTATGTATCCATAAAAACATCAGTGTATTCTTTATAAAATTATAGACAGGAAGAGAGGAAGAGTATGGCACCGCTGCGAGATATGGATTCGGTATTACACACATGCAATGTGCTTGGGTCCTTATACTTTATTTTAATTATGGTATTTTTTCTTAAATAGTGTTAGTTATAGACATACTATGAGTTTACACTCTACACTTTCCTGTTCTACCCTCTGCCTCTGATGATGACCCATTATGGAGCAATGGCATGAATTCAGGAGCAGTAGATGTATCTGGAGTCCAGTTTCTGGACCAGTGAAGGTTTTCTTTTCTGTGATTACAGTGGCTTTACTTATTATATACCTGAAACTGGATGCTGTACACTGTGACATTTCATTTGAGTCTTTAGAAGAAGCAAGAGTAAAATTCTCCCTGACATTAGATTTTCTCATGGGAAGCCATCCAACCATTAAAACATATGATGAAATGTTCACATATAGATTGTTAATGTGTGTTAAAAAATTACAGAAATGTCCCATTAACTTTGTCCCGTTTTGTTAAATCCCAGGGGATGGAATGTTTTGGAAAGATTTTAGTGGATTGTTTGCAAGGTCTATTTCACATAAGCGATACAGAATGTGTCAGGATCTGTTCGTTGGAAAACTGATAGTTTTGCATGCACGTTGTAGCAGTTTTGTCTGAGAGTGCATTCAGTTTTTCAGTTTTTTCCCATCAAGATTGCATCTGTTTTTCACACACATGAAGAAAAACTGAAGAATAACACAGTATCTTCTGGCAACCATCAGTGAAAAATGGACTGCATCCTGATGTCATGTATGTGCTCTCAGTTTTTTTCACTGTTCCATTGATTTGAATGGACCAGTCCTGTGAGAAAAACGGAGAGAGATAGAACATACTGTGTTTTTCCTGAACAGACAAATGGCCAGTGAAAAACAATACTTAAGTGCATATATGTCACGGGGGAGACAAGGGAAGGTGCGCCCTGTACTGAATACCCCCCCGTTCTCTCCCTGCCTGCTTGCCTCAGTCGGCCCTAGGCGGCCGCGGACAACCACGGTGACGGTCCCTGCTCTGTATAAGTGCACAGGGAGGAACAGGGAACAATTGGAGAGACAAACACAGACGAAACAAACACAATATCAGAATAGTCAGCAAGCCGGGTCATACACAGGAGATAACGTCAATACCGGGGGTGAAGCAAAGAGAGGTCGAAGTCCAAGTCCAAGGTCAGGGTCAAACAGCAATCAAACACAAGGTCGCACAAGCACTGATCAAAGTAGTAACGCTAATCACAGGCAATTAGGGAGGACAACTAGTGGCTTTAAATAGCCCTCCACTGGGTCATGTGACGGGGCCAGCGTCACATGACCTCATTTGCATACCGAGCGCTGGCCAAACGTGACCAGCGCTCAAATATGCACCAAATTTGGTCATGTGGCGTGGCCAGCGCCACATGACCCAAAACCAGGTATATAATAAATGTTCTGAGCGCTGGTTGCCCAGACCAGCGCTCAGATGTCCCCGCCTGCTCGTTTACTAGGGGGGCGGGGAGGACGCCGGACGCGCTGTATCAGTGCGCGTGCCAGACCCTCTCCTGTGAGTGTCGTCATGGAGACGAGGATGCAGGATGCTCCGGCGCACTCCTGGGAGACCGGCGGCACGGCAGAGGGGAAGCGCGCCGCCGGCTCCCCGTTACAATATATTCACTGAAATGAATAGGTAAGGGTTCATGCCTAACGCTATGTGTTGCAAAAACGGAACAAATCCAGACGGAAAACTCACACATGTGACTATATGGTTGCTGTGCCCATGCTGTGGACAGCAAATAACCATGTAAATCCCGTATTGTGGTGCCCGTGTATTGCAGACCGCTGTTTGTGGTACGCAATACGGGCCTTACATACTGAGCTGTAATTTATCTTTTCATATAGTCGCTGATGAATAAAGATAATGTAAGTAAATAATTTAAAATCCAACTCTCACCTGATGGTCATATTTGGCTCTATCTATCTATCTATCTATCTATCTATCTATCTATCTATCTATCTATCTATCTATCTATCTATCTATCATCTAAAGTCCAAAGGTTGTGAACTGCACAGCTTTTTGAAAAACTGTAATGGGGTGCCAGCGGCTATGGAAACGATCCAACATCCAGAAGGTAAAGAAGAAAAAATCCACTGCACTCCCAAAAGTAAATTAAATAAAATGTGCACATTTTATTTAATTTACTTTTGGGAGTACCGTGGAATTTTTATCTATCTATCTATCTATCTATCTATCTATCTATCTATCTATCTATCTAATATCTATCTATTTATATATCTGTGGATTTTTGGGAAGGAGAGGGTTAAATGCATTCCCTCTCTAGACCACTCTGCTGCGATTGTGCCTCCTCCCCTGTCTTTGATTTCCGTATCATACATGTCCATCAGCACTTGTTCAGGCAATTAATCTACCTGTGTAAAAAGAATCTTAGTAGCGCTGAAATAAAAGAGCAGATAGCAGCATCACATTCAGATAAATTAAGTGCTGCATACCTAGCACCAGCACTTCACAGCAGGGCTACAGAATATTTTCTCCCATTATACAGTAGTTGGGTGCCTAGTAGGTTTTAGTTTCCTCCATACTTTGTCATTATATCAAAATTTCCTCTCAATTAAGAACAAGTCACTGGTGTAACTAAAGGTCCATCAGCTCTGGGCAAATTCTCCTAAGTAACCCATTTTACCATGTAAATGATTAAAAAGCTAGAAAATTGGGACCCCTTCAAGTATAGTTTGCATTAGTAGCAGCAAACCAATTGTGGTTCCAATATGCCCTATAGAGCAATTTATAAAATGAAAAGCATTAACTAGAAGTCCTGTGTTCATAGGTTCTCCTTAATGTATTCGAATAGATCATCCTCTATTTGGTTGTTATTCAGTGACATGAACATGGTGTACTAGTTTATTAGCTGAATGAATATAGCTAATGCAGATAATTACTGGTGTGACCTAGTAATCTATAATAGCTCTATGTAAGAAGACCTTCCTAAACTATGCATGTGCAAAATGCATATAATACTTCTGCTGCTCAAACAACAATGATCTTTTAAAACAATATACAGCCTAGAATATGGTCCTTAGCATTAGTAATAATGTAGTGACAATGACATAAAAGTACACATTATAGAACAAGTCACTGTAGGTATGCAATACATATATACATGAATACATATATAATTTTAAGGCTATATATTTGGAGAATTCTTTTTATTATTTTACAAAGTCTTTGTGCAACCTTAAAGGGGTTGGCGACCATACGCATAAAAAAAAAATAAAGGGTCCCAGATAATAGCTAAAGCCACAAGGTATTTGTATCATGAGAGATATACTGTATACATAAAATTTTTCTAATGTGTTCAGCATAGCATGCTCCCATTGATGAGAGGTAGTTTGGTAGGAGCAGCTTCAAAGTGAAAGTAAAAATCCCAGCATGCATCACAGCAAGCATCTCCAGAGGAGTGGTCACATGACATCTCTGGCCAAACAAAACAAATCATGTTTTTTTTCTGTCACCATTTTCTGAAAGCTATACTTTTTTATTTTTCTGCCACTCATCTTGTACAGGGGCTCATTTTTTGCAGGAAGAGTTGATGTTTTTCTTGGTACCATTTTTGGGTACATATGATTTTTGGATGATTCAATATTGCTCTTTATGGGGAAAGGTGACCAAAAATTAGGTTTTTTTTTGGCAGTTTTTATTTTATTGTTTTACGGCAATCACCTGAGGGGGTAGATCAGGTGAATATTTTATAGAACATGTTGTTATGAATGCACGATACCTAATTTTTCTTTTTTTTAAAAAAAAAATCTGTTTTACACAATAAAAGCATTTTCTTAAAAAAATCATGTTTTAGTGTATCTATATTCTGAAAGCCATTTTTTTATTTTTTCGGTGATTTTCTTGTTTAGGGCTCAATTTTTGCAGGATGAAATGACGGTTTGATTAGTACTATTTTGGGGTACATACACCTTTTTGATAGCTTGGTAATACACTTTTTGTGATGTAAGATGACAAAAAATTGCTTTTTTGGAACTTTTTTTTTAAAAAAAATTTTCTTGGCGTTTACCTGAGGGGATATATACACTTATATACACGTATACACACACACATATATACATGTATACACACACTCACACATTTTATATATATATATATATATATATATATATACATACACACATATATACAGGTGTGTGTATATATATATATATATATATATATATATATACACACACACATATATACATGTATATACATACACACAAATATATACATGTATACACACATATATATACACACAAATATATACAGGTATATATATATATATATATATATATATATATATATATATATATATACACACACACATATATACATGTATACACACACATACAGTGACTTGTGAAAGTATTCGCCCCCCTGGAACTTTTCAACCTTTTGCCACATTTCAGGCTTCAAACAAAAAGATATAACATTTTAAATTTTTGGTTAAGAATCAACAACAAGTGGGTCAAAATTGTGAAGTGGAACGAAATTTATTGGATCATTTAAACTTTTTTTGTAATAAAAAAAACGGAAAAGTGGGGCGTGCACAATTATTCGGCCCATTTACTTTCAGTTCAAAAACTCACTCCAGAAGTTCATTGAGGATCTCTGAATGATCCAATGTTTTCCTAAATGACTGATGAAGATAAATAGAATCCACCTGTGTGTAATCAAGTCTCTGTATAAATGCACCTGCTCTGTGATAGTCTCAGGGTTCTGTCTAAAGCACAGAGAGCATCATGAAGACCAAGGAACACACCAGGCAGGTCCATGATACTGTTGTGGAGAAGTTTAAAGCCGGATTTGGATACCAAAAGATTTTCCAAGCTTTAAACATCCCAAGGAGCACTGTGCAAGCGATCATATTGAAATGGAAGGAGTATCAGACCACTGCAAATCTACTAAGACCCGGCCGTCCCTCTAAACTTTCATCTCAAACAAGGAGAAGACTGATCAGAGATGTAGCCAAGAGGCCCATGATCACTCTGGATGAACTGCAGAGATCTACAGCTGAGGTGGGAGAGTCTGTCCATAGGACAACAATCAGTAGAACACTTCATAAATCTGGCCTTTATGGAAGAGTGGCAAGAAGAAAGCCATTCATCAAAGATATCCATAAAAACTCTCGTTTACAGTTTGGCACAAGCCACCTAGGAGACACCCCAAACATGTGGAAGAAGGTGCTCTGGTCAGATGAAACCAAAATCGAACTTTTTTGGAAACAATGCAAAACGATATGTTTGGCATAAAAGCATCACAGCTCATCATCCTGAACACACCAACCTAACTGTCAAACATGATGGTGGCAGCATCATGGTTTGGGCCTGCTTTTTATCAGCAGGGACAGGGAAGATGGTTAAAATTGATGGGAAGATGGATGGAGCCAAATACAGGACCATTCTGGATGAAAACCTGTTGGAGTCTGCAAAAGACCTGAGACTAGGACGGAGATTTATCTTCCCACAAGACAATGATTCCAAACATAGAGCAAAATCTACAATGGAATGGTTCAAAAATAAACGTATCCAGGTCTTAGAATGGCCAAGTCAAAGTCCAGACCTGATTCCAATTGAGAATATGTGGAAAGAGCTGAAAACTGCTGTTCACAAACGCTCTCCATCCAACCTCAAAGAGCTTGAGCTGTTTTGCAAGGAAGAATGGGCAAGAATTTCAGTCTCTAGATGTGCAAAACTGATAGAGACATACCCCAAGCGACTTGCAGCTGTAATCGCAGCAAAAGGTGGCGCAACAAAGTATTAATGCAAGGGGGCCGAATCATTTTGCACGCCCCACTTTTCAGTTTTATTATTACAAAAAAAGTTTAAATGATCCAATAAATTTCGTTCCACTTCACAATTGTGACCCACTTGTTGTTGATTCTTTACCAAATTTAAAATGTTATATCTTTTTGTTCGAAGCCTGAAATGTGGCAAAAGGTTGAAAAGTTCCAGGGGGCCGAATACTTTCGCAAGGCACTGTATATACAGCTATATATATTCTATGGTACTACTTAAAAATATACTTTACAGCAGCTCTGGAGTTTGTGATTTAAAGCAGCTCTGGAGTTTGTGATTTATGGCCAGGGGATTAGACGCGCTCCTACTAGGCTCCCCGCTCCGAACTCTGACAGTAATCAGCTGTTTGAACAGACAGAACAAGCAGAGTCGGAGCAGGGAGCACACCAGTGACGGGGCAGACTGGACATGCGCTGCTGTTAGGTGAGGAGATGAGGAAAAGCAGCGCATGTGCAGTTACACTACAGGCATGGACAAGCTTTTTCTAAAGCTCCTCCATGTCGCGTGCAGCCATGGACGAACTGGCTGCACGGCAGAGCGGGGCTCAGGGGGTGTGGCTTACTATAAAAAGATTAGCAGACAGATTTTTTTAAATAAAGTTTTTTTAAATAAAGTATATTTGGAAACTCATTTTTACCCTGCCTCAATGTTGTGTAAAGTACGTATATAGTGGCCAACCCCTTTAAGTTTCTCTAGTAGCAGTATCTGAATTTTCACTCTGCTCTGTCAGGATGCTTAGCTGAGGGGCTCCTTATCTTTGATCTTTTTTCTTATAAACACTCATTATAGTTCCATTCTTGTTTTACTGATAAGAATGTGGCTTAAATAAGTGTTTATGACCTTTCAGTAATTTATAGATAGGGTTTATTAGATGACAGGCACAAACTAAAAGTGAAAAGTACGATGGAAGAAGCAACAACTTGTTTAAAACAAGCAATCCTAAAATCATCCTTTTTTGCGGGCAAATGCCTGCTAGTGCTTATACACACACTGTGGTATCACAAAGCAATGGTTTGCGTATACTTTTTTTGTGGGGGGGGTAGCAACTGGTTTTATATTATTTTAAATGATTTATGATCTCTTAGAAAGTGAAGAAGCAATGACTTTTTACAAAAGACTTCAAAAAATTATTTATGGGAGCGGCTTCAGGTTTGTTATGCTGTGCAGGGTAGAGTTCCTAGCAGCAGCAGTACAGTATGAAATGTAATGGATAAGGCAGGGGATATGCTGCTTTATAGGGGTAGCAGTAGCCACAGCTGTGGCAGCAGCAGTCCAGCATGCAACATGTTACAGTGTTTCAATCTGTTTACCCAGATTTCCACGGGGGTAAGCTAATAGGGTATCTGCTGGAGAAAGGGCACAGTCCAGTCCTGATGTTCTGGTGGTGCAGATGCTGATGTAGATCATCTTGGCATGGCACTTCAAAAAAGTATTCCATCATGTCCATCAAACTGAATTGGCCACTGGTAATGCTATAGCTTTTGCTAGTTGTTGTAAAAGAGAGGACAGGAGGTTTTCTTTCTGGGATTCCCATCCCCACCTATCCCTTGATCCCGATCCCTATTAGGGATCCCTATCCCTAATATCTTTTTTCAACTGTATTAACTATGTAACTATGAAGTTGGGGACTCAGCAGGAAGCAGAGAGGGGCTTCCTGGTCACACACATAGGCGTTAGCTGAAATCTACAACAAGACACTGAGCTTATTCTGGTAATATAACTATTCTGCCTCCCTTTCAACATTAGGAGAACATACCCCCATTTTGGTTTGATAGATAGGATCCCGTAGTCATCACTTTGAATGATGCTAACAGTACTTTTGTCAGCATGTAAACAACCAAGCATGCAGCTTTCCATGCTCACCAGCATGCCTGGGGGGCTAGTTTTTTCAGGCTCCGACCCCCAATGCATTGGCTGGTCATGGCCAGTGTCATCATCATCTTCATCACCCTCATCCCCTAGCTGTGCCTGGGAATACTCCTTGCCCCCCTGCGCCACCAGCTCATCTTCTTCCCATGGTAGCTCCTCCTCCACTTCAGCCTCCTCCACTCCACTCCTTCATGGGACTTCATTCAGGGGGTCCACAACAGCTACAGTGCTGCAAACAAGATGTGAAAGCTTTTCTTCTTCCACCATCCCTTGTTGCATCAGCATTAGTCTTTGCTCTAAAGTAAATATAAGGGGGATGACATGGTTGATTATGCAGTTGCTCCTACTCAAAAATATGCTGGCCTCTTTAAAGAGTAAGAAGCATGCATGCCTGATGAGCCTACCACTGCTCAAAAAAAATTTTTACAGTACAAATTGGTTTATGAAGTTATTACGCGAAGTCTCACAAGACTTCAAGAATATGCTTATTTTCATTCTGCTGATCTTGCATGTGGCAGTGATTTTGTCTGTGGGCACTGTGGAGATGTGCACACAAAGTACCAGCAGCCAAGCTTAGGTCTGACACATTTTGAGCCTTTATGAACAGTATCAATTACATCTTCATTTCCCGTGCTGACCACAAAGAAACTTATCTGGCCTTATAGGTTTTTTTAAAAATATTTTGGCTGTACATTGGCTCTGCTTGTAGTTGCCACTGCCATCACACTTCTCTTCTGATGTTACCCTAATCCGGGTTCAAGGTCATGTCCGACACTATCATAATCCTTACCCTCCCTGCCACTTTTATCATATCTCATCATGGGCTCCTTGGACTCATGCTTTCCTCCCCTGTATTTGCCCTGAGTGCCACTGCCACCATGGATACCAGTTCCTCTACCAACACCCATCATGGCTACAAGTGCCACTATTACTACCACCACCAACACAGCTATGCATTTGAGTCATCAGGTCCTTCACCTCTGCCTGAATCTCCTCCTCATTGCTGTTTCTCAAACAACTCAGGAAGAATATCTTGAGTATCTTCCACAGCACACAGGGTGTTTTTGGCTCTTCTTAGGAGAAAATATGGCACCCCACTGAGAAGGAGCAGTGAATACAGAGATGATGCAAATGAAAGGCTTTACTGGGGTCGCAAGACAGTGGAGTAGGAGGAATGCTCTGAACCCTGGCTTAAAGCCATGGTGTCAGTTTCAGAGGTGACATCAACATCATCCTGCTGTGACTGAGCTGATGAGTGAGCCATCTAGTCCACAATATCATTCTCTTTCTCCTCAATAATAACCTGTCACCTACCAGAAATGAGTAATATCTCTAGCCTGGTACATTACTTTTGGCCGGGCGGCCGGTGTCGACTGTGCTGCTGCTTCTGTTTGCACAGATCACCTACGGTCTCACTCATGGATGACGTGGCATGGGTTTTTCATTTTCCACTCTGTCCTTTACCGAACATTTAAACATGGTTTGGTACACTAATTATAAAATGTTTTTTACAAAAAAGCTCAATTGTATAAGCTCTGCATCTGTGGCAAAATATACACTGCTGGTGATGCTGGAATATATGCCAATATCCACCCTGTTTGTCTGTCAAGCTGACTGCAAAGCATTGTGGGCAAGCCCACCAGCCAGGGTCCCATCTGTGGTCATGTGATCATCCATCTTCATGTCCCCCTCCATGTTTCCCTCATTAGTGTACTGAATTTCAAATGTTAAATGACAGGGGCTGTTTTGCACAATTTGTTCAAAACAAATTGCCAAAACTTGGGATTCATTTGTAAGTAAAATTTTTGTTAAATTTGTAATGAATCCAATTAGTTTAGAATCGACTCACTCATCTCTAGGACTCTTGATTAAAAATGACACCATGGTTCTCCCTGAATATTAAGACAAAATGCTCTCCCTGTACCCCCTTAATAAATCTAGGCTATATATTGTACCCTTAATTAGAAAAAAAAAATAAAAAGTAGCCCCTGCCTAAGGACATGGGTGCAACTGAATTCAAAGACAGGGGAGGAGGCACAATTGCAGTGGAGTGGTCTGGGGAAGACTGCATTTACCCCTCCCCCAAATCCACTCATAGAGAGAGAGAGAGAGAGAGAGATATGCAATGGATAGATAGATAGATAGATAGATAGATAGATAGATAGATAGATAGATAGATACTCAACATTTCAGCCCAACACAATGAGGACTTTTTGTGTTAGGCTGAAACATTGTGGTTGAGGTGAATAAAGTGGGTACCCCAGCCTTTCACCTGAGTTTGGAGTGCTGACTTATTTGTTACCTGTGTATTTCAACCTATGGTGTGGACATTGCACCCACATTCATCTTGTTTGACGGATGCAGCTGTATTTTTGCATGGTCTCTGAGACCATAGATACTTTAACAGATAACTAGATAGAAGATGGATGGGTCACATTTGTAGATTGATTAAAAAGTAGATAGAAAAAAAGATAAGTAGATAGATAGACAGATAGATAGATAGATATAGATATGAGATAGATATAGATATGAGATAGATATAGATAGATATAGATATTAGATAGATAGATAGATAGATAGCTAGATAGATATAGATATGAGATAGATATAGATATGAGATAGATATAGATATGAGATAGATATGAGATAGATATGAGATAGATATAGATAGATATAGATATTAGATAGATAGATAGATAGATAGATATAGATATGAGATAGATATAGATAGATATAGATATGAGATAGATAGATAGATAGATAGATAGATAGATAGATAGATAGATAGATAGATAGATAGATAGATCACAGGGTAGATTTATAGGTGGATAGATAAAACAAACAAAGGATAGATAAGACAGTCTATTCTCTACATCAACATTCACTCTTATGGTCCTAATTCGTGTACACAGATACTTTTCCTGAGATTTCATTTACTTAATGAGATGCATAACATAACCCAGTTTAAAACTAAATGGATCCTATCCACTGCACGCTGTGAAAGAAGTGGAGATGTGACAACAAATAAAGAGCAATCCAGGGAGTGGGATACAGTCAGAATAAATGGCATGTGTGTAAAGTGAAAGAAACAGCATGTGTAACTAGAAACAGTGGAGGAGAGGAGGAGGGGGTGAAGGAGAGACACACAAGGCTGAGAGAGGTAGATTCCTTTTTTATGCAGGCTACCCCTTTCCTTTAAAACAGTGCAACCCTCCCCTGAGCAGCAGGCTGATTGCTTCCATTCTGCCACATTTGGTATGCATGAGCACTGCTGCTTCAAGAAAGGAGGTTGTTTTTTTTTTTTTTTTTCTAAGAAGGATCAGGAGCTAAAAGAAAATCCACTTTTCCAGCCTTCCAAGTTCCCGGGAGCATCAGCTGCACGGAATTGCTACAAAGCTGGTGTGGACATGTTGATGAGCAAGGAATATCAGATTTGCAAGGGCTCTTTTGTTCTTTAGATAGCTCTCAAGATTTGATGTTCAATTTCCCAGTGGAATATTACAAAGGGTCATGAGTCAAATTGATGCTCCTCGGCCTCTAAACTGGACCATTCGGAAGCTTTGCCATGCTGCCTTTCTCCCTTCTGTCAGACTTCTAAAGGTATGAAAGCACAAGGATGGCATGTCATTGGGGACGATTGATGTTTTGCCATAGAACAGCTTTTGCACTCTGTCTAGTGGTAACTTTGTCGATCTGCATTTCCATGATAGAGAGCTGTGTGGGGGCATGTAGCAGATGATTTGCTGTTATACCAGTTTTGGGCATTTACTAGCAGGGTTACAATTGGCATAAAAGGCAGAACAATGATCTTATGTTCCAATTCTATAGATTCTCACCCTGCGCTACAATGTATTTAGATTTCCAAGGCTGAAACGAAATGTCTCGCGAACCATAAGTACATATTTTCTGTATTGCCTGGGGATGGTTATCACAGAACGATAGTTCCTGGATGCATCTGCAGTGAACAAAAGACTGTCACAGTTGATATAAAGCCTATTACCTAGGTCACTCCATAACCTGAGATGTGCATGGTTTCATTCTAGCATTGTGACCATTTCTGTCAAGAAAGGAAATAAATATTATAATCTCACTTTGTTACATAGAGATCAAGAAATAAAAGTCAACTCTGATACATTTCAATTTATCTCTGCTTTTCATGAAACCTCTTTGCAAACAATAATCCTGTGATGTAATGCATCTTACTGTCAAGTCACTTCCCTCTCAAATAAATACTGTTCTGCTCGCCGCAAACTTGCATGTCATTAAATATTTAACCGTACTAGAAAATGGAAATCTACTTTGGAAAGAAAAAGGAATGCAAAATGTAAAAGTTGAGAATATTTGTGCCATGGCTTACAATGCAGCACACCGCAATACTAGGACATAAGCACTGTTCCGTTTTTTTTCTTACTATATTATATAATCATAGCATCTTCCTAGCGTCCGGTATAGAAGCTTTCTGGTGGAGCGCTATATGTTGATGGTCATTCCAGCTGTATAGGAATGTGCATCACTTGAATCAAGGGCCAGTCTGTTCATGAGATTCTTTCTGATAAGCCGCAGATCTATAGAACAGCAGCCAGACAAACTAGTGGATGCCAGGTCTCTGACAGATGTCGGCACAGTAATGACAAGAGGCTATTCCAGGGGACGCGTGATCACGGAGAGGAATTAGGAGTGGGGGGAAACAATGACGTGCAAGCTTATGTACAGTAGTAATGACATGCATACTGCTCCTTGGAATAAATATCTGCTTTCTAACGAAGGGGAAACACTTGTCAAAACCTGGCATTGAATAAAGATGTCATTTTATATTGTGATGCCATCTGTTGGAATATGGTGTGCTTGGCTGCTCGGATTTCATACTTTCACAGGGGAACAATCTCTTTTAATATTGAGTGCTGATCCCACAGCCAATACTGGTCTCAGTCTACAAAAACCATGTCTGGACCTTCCGACGCCTGGTATGCAAAAGAACACACCAATGCTAGTCTACTGATATAGTGTGCCAGTGCATGCAACCGCAATGAAGCAAAAAAACAGTACCTTTGCATAGCATTGCATATAGTACGTCAAAGGGCCTGGTCATGGTTTTCTCCATTTGTAGTGGGCAATACTATTTTGTTTTCTCACTACATATTCTCTTTAATAAATTGCATGCGCACAACAGTCAGCTGTCAGTACAATGTGGTCCTGAAATGTTATCAAAATTGTACAAAATGGGTGCATATGTTACTTAAAGGGCTTGTGCAGGATTCTAAAAATGTCATTTAGGTGTGTAAACCTTACCTAGACTCCTACACAGCATAATAGTGTACCTGTCAACTTTTCCCGCTGCACACCATTGTTTACAACCCGAACTTCCAGGTTGTGGACGTAGCTGAGCTGCAGCCACAACACTTCCCATAGTGCTGAACACCGAAAGATCAACCAGAAATATTAACGCCTATTATACCCGTCCCTGGGCCATAAACCCCGCCCACTACACTCTCCATCATCCACTTATTGAATCCTCCTAATGTTTCTTTCAACACAGCTTCAATGTGACAAGCAATGGACTCCACCCACTGCACCCTACATCATCCCCTTGATGCTTTCTCCTAATGTTTCCTCCCATACAACCTCAATATTATAACAAGCAGTGGACTCTGCCTACCCTGCTTGTGGATTGAGAGCGTCAACCAGCCCATTCCAAGATCACATGGGTCTGACATCATGTCCATTCTGATAGAGGGCATCATCAGAAAATAAAACGTCATTGCAGCCTTGTTGGGACATGGTCACCATCCACCAACCATCCACTACTCCATCCATCTGGACCATCCAGGGTTGCACAGCACTCATCAGTAAACAGCACTGTTTGAAAATTAGTCTTCATGTATGTCTTGGCTCACCACAACCGTTTCTGCTTGCGAGCACTGGTTAGGGGTGGCTGAATAGTAGGTTTATGCACAACTGCAAGCCTCGGTAGGATCCTGCACCTTGAGTTTTGTGGGATTCCAGAGGCACCAGCAGCTTCAAATACCTGTTTGTGCTCTGAATCTACCACAAATCTCTTCACAGTACGATGATCAGGCTTAAAGGGGTTGTCCTGCTTAAGAGATGAACCCGGACATAACCCCTTCTTTACCCAGACAGCCCCTCTGAGTTGAGCATTGGAGCCTCAGAGGGTCTGTCTGGCTGAAGAAGGGGTTATGTACAAGTTCAATTCTGAACCCGGACAACCCCTTTAAGTTTTCATGAAATATCTAATGTTTTCATACCTTGTCCAAGGCATTGCCCTATTTTGATCTTTTCGGCAGCAGAGAGATTCTTTTTGTTTCCCATATAGCTTGAAACCTGTGGCCTGCTTAATAATGTGGAACATCCTTCTTAAGTAGTTTTCCTTTAATTGGGCTCATAGGTGTTTGAGATTGACTTCATTGATCTAAAGAGCCCTGAGACACAATCCCATCCATGAGTTTAATTGAAAAACAAAAACAGTTACATTTTTATGACACGTAAATCCACTTCAATTCATGTATATGTTCCTTTATATTGTATGGTTTTACGTGTGTTGCTTTCTTTGGGGCAATTATTATTACTGTAGTGTGTGGGGAAGTGTGTAAAATTCATAAAAGCTGAGAACTACTGACCCGCAGAATAAGAAACGCATTTTGTTGACAGTTTAAAGCTGCTTATGAATAATGAATTGGGCACAGTGACTTAGTGCGGCTGTAAATAGCATTGTGTGTGATCCAAATCAATCTCAGTAAGTTTATGGCCAAAATGTGTTCTGGCCTGGTTTAGGCGCTAAGATGTCCAAGGCCAGATTTCCCAGTAGGAGTAATAAGCACAAATCTAAAACTCTTCAGTGTCCTAGTAAACAAAGCTGTCAGCCATCATAAGCACAATATAAAGCCTAAATATATCAGTTAATTGCGACTTCGCTGGGAACCCATGAAACATTAAATTATGTCACTTGGTTGCCAGAGGCATAAGTTGCAATTCCTGGGCATCAATACAGAATCTCTAACAGAGCCTCCTACCTACCATGTGCCATTTAAAATACTGGTGTCTTCTATGGCATAGGGGCCTTTGAGCCCCCTGATGTACAATGGCTAGGAGAGACTCCCTCTGCACCTACTGTAGCTGGGTTCCTATTTGTGGCATATCTATTATGGCGGGTTCATATCAGCATTATGAATTTCTTTATTTCTTTCCGTTATAACATGGTTACGGAATTCATAAGATGGAATTCAAAATGGAAACAGATATCCTCTGGATGCTCATCGCAACGCCAGTCCTATGCACTTCTTACCTAGCACCTGTTCTCTACAATTCCACAACTGTAGACCCTCGACCAAAAGGCACATCAAAACACCTTATTGTGTAGTCTGGCTCCACCTTATCATGGAGTATATGTGGTGCTATGCTACTGTGTCTACACAGACCTCACTAGATATACCATGCAAAAATACCAATACCACACTTAATAGAATTGTAGTTGGTAAATTCAGAACAGTTAACCCCTGGGAATGCCCCCAAACCAACTTACTTAATTCCTAGCCCTTTTTGGTTTGGGATTGGCTGAACTTGCCTAGACTGTCTGCAAATTTGGGACTGTTGGCAATCATGCAATAACTTTTAAAGCCAAAGTAGAGAAAAATAAGAGTTGTCAACACACATTGGCATAACATAAAAACACAACATTAATGCCCGGTAAGGTTCACTGTTGCAAAGCAACCAGCTTTACTCAACTATGTCGGAGAATCCTCCACCTTACATGCCACTATGTAAGGCAGGTAGGATGTAGATACTGCTTTATTTTGTGATTTGCATACAAACAAGGAGCCTCATTTATGAAAATTGTCTTATAGTAAGACTGTTTGTTGCCCATAGCAAACAATCAGATCCTGGCTTTCATTTCTTAAACTGCCTCAGAAAAATGAAAGTTGAACATTTATTGGTTGCTATGGGCAGGTTTGATAAATGAGGCTAGTGTTGAGCGAGCACCTCTGTGCTCGTATGCTCGGGTGCTCTGGCCGAGCACTAGGGGTTGCTCGAGTGCTCAGCCGAGCAACCGAGCATAATGTTAGTCAAACGAGCAGTGAACAAACTCGCGGGGAAGAGACTCGAGCATTCATCTCGAGTACACAATGTGTTCGGCCGAACACCGAGCGGACCCGAACGTAGGCATGCTCGGCCGAACAGCGAGTTCGGCCGAGCATGCTCACTCAACACTAAATGAGGCCCATTGTCTCCATGACAACATCACCCATGGGCTGTTAACATCATATCTCAGCTTAGGGGTGAGCTATAAGAAAACAGCTTTCACTTTTATAATGTACACTAAGAACCATTTTTCTTCTGTTTAGTCTTCTCTAAAACCTTACTCCACTTTAAATTTGAACATTCTTATTTGGCTGCAGTTAAAATGATTTTCCGAGTATTTGATTGGTGAGGGTCTAACTACCAGGAGCCAATCAACAGTAACACCGTGGCCTTGTCTTATCTTTCCCTAGGTCATGTGACTACACATTCATCGGTCTCATGGCCTCAGACCAGCTTAGCCCGATTGAAGTGAATGGTACTGAGCTGCGATACCAAGCACAGCTGCTATACAATGTATGGTGCAGTGCTTGGTGAGCAGGGAAAAGGCTGAGGTGCTCACAGGGGTGCCGGTGCCTTCTCAAATAGCTGATTGGGACCCCAGTGATGGACAGGGGCATAGCTAAAGGAAAAAGTTCAGTTTGGACCCTCCTTCCCTCAGTGCTTTGTGGCCAGGGGCAGGGAAGCACATAGACTCCCTGATGCCTGAGGCAAAAATCTAACCCTCCCCCCATGACAAATTCTTGACCCAACCCCTTTCCCCCCAGCCAGAGGTGTAACTTGACCAGCATGCACTTTCTATAATACCAGTGTCTGTGGCACAAGGGTCTTTGGGCCCCCTCAGGCTCCTGGCTCCAGTACCGACTGCTACCTCTGCAACACCTATAGCTAAGCCCCTGCTGATGACCTATCCAGAGAATAGGTCATCAGTATTTAAGTCTCGGAAAGCCCTTTTAACCCTAATCTGCCAATCTTCCCATGTCAATCATGTCACAAGCAGGAGCAAGTAAGAATGACTGCTCTGCCATGTGAGGATTCATCAAACAACCCCCAACAAGGGGGAATTGGGGACTGTGGTTAACCAAACTCATACCAGTATGTTGAACTGCTTGGCCTGGACTAATAAAGCAGAGAAATACAAATGTAGCTATTGATATATGTTCCTTTGATGCATTCTGGTCTTACAAGAGCTAATTACAGTTGTACTACAATTGTGCTCCGTGGTCATGTCATATATCAGGGATGCATTTGGCATGAACTGCACACAAATGTTACAATGGGGACTGAAATCATCTATATGCAAGGGATGATAAAAAATGTCACAGTAAACAGCATTTACACGATTTATTCACTGCCTGTTTTATGATATAGATGTCATATAATACATTGTATTATTATATTATATAGCAGTGTGTGTAAATCCGCCGGTGTTTTATGGCCTGACTGCTATTATTAACAGTTGACTGACTTTTTGCCCAAAGATGCATACACAAAGCACTGAACCAATAAATCAATTAGTGTATCACCCATCAATCATTATAGCGCTACAGTGACTAATCCATCCTGAGCTGTGAATTGGTGGAAGGAACAATCTACACGTAAAAGGCTATAAAGAAATTCCCCATTGTGACTTAAGATGTAAATGTATTTGCTAAGCTATCATCTGAGCCTCGCGTTTTACAGCCAGCAGGAATGAAAAACTGAAAATGTTTTGTAGGCATTGCAGAAATCAATGAGTGGGAAATCCTCAAGTCAGTAGAAGCCCATTTAGTGCACTGTAGTATTTGCAGATGCAAATATAATACTTCTACTGTACAAAGCAGCCATTTGATTTATGCAATGAATGGGCCTTGGCTATTTCCAGCAGTCCGATGAATGGAGTAGTAGGGCACATGCTCAGCCTGTCTGTAAGGCGCGTGCATCGACGTCGTGCACGCGGGCGCTTGCCCTCCCGGGCTGTGGGTGTTGGTGAGGGGGCACGGGCGAATCTCAGTGCGGTATCCTTGCGCCCACAGTCTTACTGCAGTGAACAAGGTCCGGCACAGGAAGTGGTCATGCGCCAGCTCCTTGAGACCGCTGGTGATGTCACTTCCGCCAAGCGTTCACAGGAAGTATGTCAGGCACCACGCCCTGCCCTTGAGACCTCTGGTGATGTCACTTCCGCCAGGCATTCACAGGAAGTATGTCAGTAGCCACGCCTCTGCCAATTAGCTCGCTGCTATTTAAACCCTGAGCTTCTGCTGGGCAGGGCCGGTGCCTTGTTGTTCATGTGTGACTGCTATACAGTCTGGTCCATTTGCTATCTGACACTGAATGGTGTATTGAGTGCTTTCTTGCACTGGTGCGTGGTTCCACGTACCTGCTTCACTGTCTGTCTTTTCGTGTGGAGTGTATCACTCTGAGTGTTTGAAGGCCACACTTGCGGGCGTGCCGTAGCCCCCTCCTGGAGCACGGGTTCACGGTGGGCGTCGCCCGTCTGGAGGTCTGTGTAGCCAAAGTTCTGGCTCCAGTCCTAAGCGCAGTTGCGCAGCATGTGTTGGTGTGAACTGTTACTTATTATTTGTGTTTTGCCTTCTGTATTATTTTGCCCTTCGGAAGCGGTCGTTATTGTCCGGCTGCTCAGGGTTGGGTCCAATGATCCCCAGGGACTCTGCCAATTGGCAGAGTCACTTAATTATTTTATTTGTGCCTCAGTGGCCTAACACTGTCACTCCATCAGGATAGGGGAAAAGGACCCCTGTTATCAGGATCAGTCAGACCCCCCAAAATAAGTTAGTTACTCCCTATCCTATGGACAAAGAATAACTTGTCAAAGGTTGAAAAACGTGTCAAAGGTGCAACCCCCTTAAAGGTTCAACAGCCATGAACGAATTATGGTGAGGGCAAATGGGGAAATTGCTCTTGGTGCTCCATCATTTTGGATTCCATGATCTTTTCCAAGAACAATGCATGTCTTGCCAATCTGAATGGATATGTTCTCATTTATGAATGTCTAAATTTGGTATTAATTATATACAGTGTATAATGCAAAGAACGCAAATAATATTTTATATTCACTATAAAACACACTTCAGATTGCTGTCGATTGAGTAAGGATATTCTATGAACTGTCATTGGTAGTAACTAAGATACCCCTTTAACTTAGTTAATACCAATGACAGTTCAAAGGGGTATTATAGTTTCAGCAAATGGTTATTCATTAAATAATGAATGGATCTTTGTTGTTTTTGAACATCTCTGATTATTGATATTAAATAGGAACATTTATTGTTAATTTAAAGGGGTTTTCCAGGTTCCTGAAATGTATTAACTATCCTCAGGACAACCCGTGCTCTCACAGATCTGCTGTTCCCTGCAGCCTCTAGCTCTGGAACTAGCACTATGAATGCAACAGGAAGCACAGCCCCATTCAAATCCATTGTAGTGGTCATTCTGGGTTACTGCAGTTCAGCTCCAATTGAGGTGAATGGCAGATGAGCTACAGTAACCCGCTACAGCCACTTTATGTTGAATGGAGCTGTGCTTCCTGTCTCATTCAAAGTGTTAGGCTGGAGGCTGCAGGGAACCACTGATTGTGGGGGTGCAAGGCGTCAGGCCCCCACTGATCGGATATTGATGATCTATCCTGAGGATAGCTATGTATTGTTCAGTCAGCATTCCACCCAAAGGCATGGTGTTCGCATATAGGGAAGGCATCTCAATTTATTGTCACATATAGAAAATTACATATGAAGTGTCTCGGTTCACTCTGAGCCTTTTTCTCAAACACACATTTTTGAAAAGGCTTCAGAGTGAGCCAAAAGCTTTGATATCTGTACTATCACATGGCCAGGATAGATTATTCTTCTCTGGAGAAACAAGGGTTCCATAGTGAACCCATGGAATTGATGCAGAAAGAATATTAGAACATTGTTAAACTTCCCATTACGTATATTCAATGGTCTCCCATGCAGCATTATGCCACCACTCGTCCCCATACTGTATGGTGGTTTGCCGGTGGCAGATTGTTATTAGACACCACGATCTACTGCCTACAAACGATAATTTTTTAACATGTCAGAAGATGTGAATTGCCCAATGATCGAACGTTTGCTCATCATCAGGCCATCAGCAGCAGTAATACAGACTTTATTATGAAGTCCCCTTAAGATAATCATAATTGTGGAGCTTCTGTGGTGACATCCCATACAGCTTTCCAGCATTGTACAAATCATGTATGGTCCTTGTAATGTTTTGTACAGGTCCCTTGAGCTACATCTACCCTGTTCTTCAGTTATTAAAGACCTGAAAATTAAGATCTCTATATAATAGTGTTCAGATTCGCTCATGAAACAGCTAATGAAATATTTATAGAAAGTTTTGCTTCTATAAGAAGATCAGTATTACAGACAATCACCACTAATAGTCTCATCTCTTCATGTATGACTACCATGGCATTTACCAATTTAGTATCACAGCCCATTTGATGTTTGTAGGAGGACATCTGCACTGTTCATTCCGTTTTCCTCTGAAATGGGCACTGAAGTCAGTGAACTTTTATACCAACTATTATTTATACTGTGCAGTTACAGTCCTCCATGTCCACTCATGATGTTTCTATGTTTCAAGTGCTCTACTTCTACTGCCTAGCTCCATATTTAACTAACAGAATATGTTACAGATATATCACTGCCAGGAAAGGAAATCTGTTACCTTGCGTTCCAAGCACTGCAGCACACTTTCTTGATAACCACTAATCCCTTAGCTTTCTGTACTCCTCTAGTAAACCTCTAGTTTAAGGAATTACTGCTGCAGAATTATACTGACATATTGCTTCTTCAAAGAAAATCTTTTGTTGTAGATGCACTGTAGGAAGAATGTGGACTTGAATATTGCTGAGGGCTAATTCACGCACCACTGTGTTCCTAGTGACAGTAGTATCTATTATTATTTTTGTACATACAATCATGAATACATTGTTAATGACCAGATAGGGGTTTAGTGACCAATGGTGAATCATTGTATCCGAGGTCAAAAGTGGATCCAATGTGATACTTCAAGTATAAATGCAGGGTCTGTATCGAAGCCTTAAAGAGGTTTTCCCACAAAGAACACCTATCAACCCATCTACAGGATAGGCGACAAGTGTCTGATTGTGGAGGTCCAACTGCAGCAATCAGAAGAACGATGGTTCCTGAGTAACAATGTGAATGGAGCAGTAGTGCACAAGCATAACCACAACTCCATTCACTTCTATGGTACGGTTGGAGATAGAGTTGACCATACTGCCCGACCACTGATGAGGTCATAGTTCTCTATTGCATTCCTCTCCTTCTTAGGTACGACACCTGAACCACTGTGAGACTCCATTGGTGTGTGGTGACCCCTGGTTCTCATTACTTATTTGTAGCAACAGGCCTCATTGATTTTTATGTGCTTAGGCTAGATTCACACTAGCATCTGGGAGATCTAGCAGGCTGTTCCAACAGGGAATAACCTGGCAGAGCTCTCTGGATCCAACATTGCCGGAATCTACATGAATGCCATCCAGCCCCATTGACTGTGATGCAGACTGGTGGAGATCTGGCTGCAACCAAGCAAATATACTGTGTAGCTTTATTTGTCTGGCGCTGTTACTGTACTTAAAGGGGTTGTCCAAGTTATGGAAAAAAAAATATAGCACTGTAAATCTGATGGATAGCAATATATAACTAAATTCAGCAAGTTTTAGGCAAAAAAAATCTATATTTCTTCATTTCCCTGGTTCTCCTCTGGTCTTTGTTTACATGCAGTAACAACAATCTCAGCCCCTCCCCCTTCTCCCCCCTCTCTGCAAAGGCAGTGAATACAAGCGCTGAGTGACATGTCTGCCTGCTGGAATACTCAGCAGCATGTTGTATGTGTAGGACTACAAGTCCCAGCTGTACAATGACACTGCTAATACATACAGGAAATTCTCCCTACCTGTTCTTGTACAATACAATTCCTCTATAGCTCCTTGCCCAGCATTTGTCTCCTCTCACTGCTGCAGCTACTGTTTGTTGTAAAGCCTTGAGCCCTCAGTGTGTTCTGGCTGAAGGGGTTAATGTTTTATCTGAAGGAAACCAGGGAGAGCAGATAGCAGGAGCCCGGCAAAGAAAGGGGGCGTGGCCAGTGACATCTCGTGTACAGACTGTTATCTGAACTCTGAGGCTTGTACACGAAACATCATAGACCAGGGAGATAAGGTGACATCACAGGTCATTTGACCCTCAGTCAACTCTGAGAAACCAGCAGCTTTAGAAACACAAAGTATATGGGAAAGTTGTTATACCTGACAAGTTAGAAACATATAAAGAACAAAAAAATAACTCGTATGTAGACAATAGGTATTGGTGGCTCACCAGATTGAATATGGCGGATTAGGGGTGCTGCGAATCACTTTGGTTATACCCTTACCAATAAAAGAAATACGTATATAAATAAATGTTGTGATGAGCACACTCAACATCCAGTTCCTTTTTTAAAAATTTTTTTTATTAAACAAATATTATGGATATAAAATAGGAATATTTTAATTTTATTTTATACTGGTGGGTATAGACAGTTTTTTAAGGTTTACCAATATTTTAAATTACCTCATTGGATCATAGGGACCATTGACGTAAATTCACTTTACACTTCTATAGATCATGAATTGGGCATTCAAGCTATCAAACGACACCTTTCGAACAACGGCACCTTCAAGGAAGAACAAATTGAATTTATACTGGAAGGAATACATTTCATACTGACACACAATTATTTTTATTTTGAATCCCAGTATTATATTCAACTACAGGGTACAGCCATGGGGACCAGATTCGCCCCCAGCTATGCAAAAATATTTATGTCTGAATGGGAGAAGGTCACCATCGGCTCCAAGCTGGGGGACGAGTCTGGTCCTCTGGCGTAGATTTATAGATGACATCATCTTCATCTGGCAAGATACTAAGGAAGAATTAGACACCTTCCTTGATAATTTAAACAATAATCAATATAACCTAACCTTCACCAGCAAAATAAACAAAACACAAACAGAGTTTTTAGATCTATGTATAACCATAAATAAAAATAAAATTATATGCAATACATACCAAAAAGACGTCTCAAAAAATAGCTACATCCTGTTCAGAAGTTGCCACCTCCCACGTTGGCTCATGAACATTCCAACGAGCCAATTTAGAAGAATTAAAAGAAACTGTACTGAAACTGAAAAATTTGAGGAAGAAGCTCAACAAATGAGTATAGAATTCATCAAAAAAGAATATCCCCTTAAAATAGTAACAAAATCTCTAAATAAAGTTAGAGAATTGAATAGGGAACACTTTTTTAAACCTAAGATAAATATGTCATTTGATAAAGGGAAAGAAGAAGAAATAAGACTAATTCTACCATTTAACACACAATACAAATCAATAGAAAGAATAATCAAGAAACACTGGCCCATACTAACTAAGGATAAAACTATAGGCCCTATATTATCTGAAACTCCATCTATAGTCTATACTAGAGCTTCTAGCTTAGGTATAAAAATAGCACCTACTATCAGAAACAAAAACCCAAACAAAAATCAAACTTGGCTAAATACCAAAGGATTTTATAGATGTGGTGTTTGCAATAATTGCAAAACCACATCCTTTCCAAGCAAAATAACAAAAGTCACATCTACAAAAAATTTACACACTCAAACTATAGAAGAATGTTTGACCTGTAATTCAACTAGTGTCATTTATCTCCTCTAGTGCACCTGCAATAAACAATATATTGGGAGGACTAAAAGACCACTGAAGAAAAGAATTGCAGAGCATATCAACAATATTCGGAAGGGTTATGAGCAACATACAGTTTCCAAACATTTCAAAGAGGTACACAATAAAAATCCAAAACATCTTACCTTTATAGCCCTGGAAAGAGTAACCAAACAATGGAGAGGCGGAAACCACATCAACAGTATGTCTAGAATGGAATCTAGAAAAAATATTTGAATTCGAAACCATGATACCATATGGGCTAAATGCTGAAATGGAAATTTTCGGATTTCTGTAGATCCGGGATGGGTGCCCTTAGGGGACATCGAGGTCAGGCTGTATTTCCCAGCACCTCGATCTCCCCTCCTCGGGAGGCCCCCATCCCCAAACTTCAATCAGCAATACTCCGATCAGTAATCTTGAAATCGTACCTACAAGTAAAAAGACAACAAAAAAGAATGAATATTTCACAAAAAAAAAAAAAAAAATTTTGCAAATATAAAAATTATAAAAATCATAATGATCATATTACCAATAGAAGTCTTTCAACTCAAACATTCATTCATTATAATTTATTCATTTTTGATCTACTTCACCTTTACCCTTATTTCATCATATGAATTACCCTGACCCTACTATTCCAGTTTTGGTAATCCATGAGAATAGAATATTACTCCAAACTCCAGGTTCAGGAAACCGGTCCACCTTTTTCCACAATCCCCCAAATAAGAGACAATTAAGGAGGGATTATATATATATGCCTAAAGGGAATAGGGATGCCTATACCACTGAGGAAGGGACAGGTGCTTTAAGCAGTCCCGAAACGCGTTTGGTTCCATAAAACATCCCTATCGCTATATCCCACAGAGATCGTCATCCTGACATTTTTTCTGCTTATTTTTAAAGAAGCCCCATAACTCAGGGATGGTCCATTATCAAGTATACTAAACGTTTGAACGCACTTGAAGTAAAGACGAGCGCTTCTATCATTTATCTCCAGCTGCGGGAAGATTCACCCCATCGCCCGCACGAAGCTGTTGAAAGACATTCAGGAGGATCGAACACTAGTTTGAAAAAGCGCGCGGGAACCCACGTGGGACGCCACGTGGGACGCCGGCGCATCCGGACTGTCGGCAACCACACCACAGCACCAAGAAGAGGAACGAAACTACAGAGCATCTACGGACACCACGGGCCCCAACGATCGCAGGAGTGGTAATGTAACCAACTAGACCATACTTTTTACTTACTGTACAGTGTGGCACTGACCCTATTTGTTCCTCATCGAAAATATTGAACAACACTGAACATATTGTATACCATTTATTTCCATTTGGATATGATACAATACCACAATAAGAAATTGGTCTAACATCACAAGCCTTTATTTATTAAGTGAGAACTTGAGTGGAATGGGACTACCTATCCCATAAACACTCCTATGGACCACATCCATTGAAGATACAGGCTGGACACATTCCCCTAATAGACTGAACAGAACTATTTTGGGCACTTTCTACCTATTATCATTTTTATCTTCATATTGCATTATTTTTATCTTCATATTGCACTTTTTATATATATTTTTTGCAATTTATTATTTTTATTCCATTTTTTTATTTTTTATTTTTTATTTTTATTTTTGTCTACGCTTACCAGCGCTGTTTTAAAATATTGGTAAACCTTAAAAAACTGTCTATACCCACCAGTATAAAATAAAATTAAAATATTCCTATTTTATATCCATAATATTTGTTTAATAAAAATTTTTTTAAAAAAGGAACTGGATGTTGAGTGTGCTCATCACAACATTTATTTATAAAAAAATAACTCGGACAACCCCTTTAATATTGCTGTAAGAGGTAATGTAACAGGCACCGTAAATGGAGCACTGTTGCTGGTTTTGATATAAAAGGTACTGCTGCCACTATTATTAGCACTGGAGGAGGCAGAGTAACAGAAATATGTTTTGTTTTGTTTTTTTCTGGGAGAAAAGTCAAGAAGAAACATTGATTTATGGAAATCCCCTGTTTATGTCAACTGCAGCACAGTACCATATATTTATTACTGATTACGGACAAGCAGCTATTGAGAAATTCTAACATGACCCGACATAACCCCACTGATCATAAGGGTTCCCTATCCATTATTACTTTTGGGCACAGGCAATCCTCAGTCCACCCTCAATGTAAAATCTAGTTGTTGATGGACCTGTGTTTAGGTTCTGTTAATATGCTCCCCTAATAAAAACTATAGCTGTAGACAGTGTCAAGATGAAGTACATTGGGTCATCCAGAAGAAATTGTTTTGGGGCAAAAACAAGGTTTTTAAAGGGCAGTTTCCAAGTGTGTTGGTGACCTCATCCGAAATGACAAAATTCTCCTCTCTGTACCTCCCGTTATGCTTACTTTGCCAGCTTTCTAAATGTGCAGTACTACATTATATATAAATATATCTATATAATTTTAGGACCCCTCCCTCAAGATTTTTAATGGAATTTATTTTTGCTTCTTTATTGTAAACTGTCTGTTTTTGAAAATAAAAAGAATTTATAAAAAAAAAAAAAGGTTTTCTCATGAATTATGAGGGCCTTTTATCCATCTATATACAACTCGTGCATGAACACTTTTTTAAGCTAAAGTATTTCAGCAAGGGTTCTTTCCAGTAGGAACTTATCGGTTATAAATGAGCTTTGAATGGGGCTGTCTGAGGGACCTATTGTCTTGTGAGAACCTGGGCTCACCAGAGGATCCCCTGGAGTCTGAAACTGGGCATAACAGTGACATGAATAACTTTGTGATGTCCAATAGCACAGAGATGAAAAAACTCTTTCATCTTATTTTTACAGTGGATTGCATCAGGGTCAACCTATATAGAAATGATTTTTTTAGTTAAAAATACATGACTTAAATAATTTAAAAGTAACAACTCTTGTGCAGGGGCTGTAGAAATCCATTATTACTGCATGTGTTTCTCACAGGCAGAAAAATGAACAGTTTTTACTGCTATGTAGATGTCTGACACAAAATAAGGACAAATCCATTATACCTACTGTGCATGTAACCATGTGAGTTGCATGGAGAGCACAGGGAAGATGACAGATATAACAGAGGTCATCAATCTGTAAGGGAAGAGTGTCCTCCATACATGCATATTGCTACACAAGAAATTGAGCATTTTCTATTCTTGCCGCATCAGAAATATGGGGGATATATTTATCATAGAGATAAGCTTTTGGGCCATCATTCTCTTTTCTAATTATAATGTTTGGATTTATAGCATGGTTGTATTTAATACACTTACATATACTGGACCATATATATTCAAAGCAGTGGTCAGTAATGAAAAATGAAGATTTTTTGACACTAATAAAATGTAAAAGTAGCTCAACAGTCCATGAAATGACTGTATTGCTATTACTTTTCTTCTACCTGTCAAATAGCACCTATGCTCAGGACAGGTCATCAATATCTTCTCGGTGGGGGTCCGACTTCTTGCTTCTCAGTAGATCAGCTCTTTGAAGAGGCTGCGGCACTCTGGTGAGCACTGCAGCATCCTTACAGCATACCGCTGTACATTGACTTTGCTTGCAGCCCAGGCTGATTCACTTCAATAGGATTGAGCTGTAAATAGGCCATGTGAGTTGTGACCCATGAATATGATGTCACTGACCCAGGAAGAGGCCGCTGCAGTCACCGGAGTGCTTCAGACATGCCCTGGCATGTCTTCAGACAGCTGATTGGAGGGGGCTCAGGAGTCAGATCCCCCAACGATCAAATATTGATCACTTATCCTGAGGCCATAAAAACTGAAATCCTGGAAGCGCTAGTAAATTATGTGCCACTGTGCCATAGTATCAAGAAAAACAGTAAAATGAACATGTCAGGTTCAGTATGTCATGATGTCAAGGTATGGAAGGGCAGCATCCTTCCTGTCACATTTTATTCAAAAGAGACAAAATAGGGAACACAAAAAAACTTTTTGTGCCAGGCATTACACTTGTAGTCCCCTAGAGCAATGGTACTTTAGACTATGGACGTTTGTAGACATTTTCCCCTATTACTAATATGCAAAACCATCAACTTTGAAGGGTTAAATTACACTATGATTTATATTGTTGTGTACACTTATATTGCTTTATATTGTTGAACTGCATGTTATATGTTTATTGCAATATATCATGTTCATTTCATGTTCAAGCTTGAGAACAGTCCCAATAAGAGGACTGAAACATTGCTGTTTGGGTGAATAAAGGACGCACATTTTTTCACCAATTGGAAGTGCTGCGGTTTGCTTTCTTCTCTCTCTCTCTCTCTCTCTCTCTATATATATATATATATATATTGTAAGGGATCACTCTCTCTCTCTCAGAGGGTATCAATCACAAATCTTCCGACACACAGGGGGTTTTAACGTCCAAATGGTGCTTTATTTTTGCTCCTTAGCACTAACACACGAAAACATTCAAATAAACACCTGCCCATCTGGGCTTTACCTAATACACGTGATGTCTATATGTCACCTATAGAGCGCCGTTCACACATGGTATTCGATCTGATTTCCTCAGCCTTACTGTCCAGCAGTCTCCTGGATGTGACCTCACCAGCACCTTTGGGGGAGATGGTCCAGTAGTCCTCCTGACCCCTACCGTGCGACCCTCTGTCCATAGGCATCGCTGGGCCCCCCAAACTTCAGGATTTACAAAGCCTTGTGGCCCCTTAGCCCTCCTGGATGAGACCACACAGAGCCTCTGCAGGCTCCAACCTCTGAGGCTTCCTCAGCCTTGTGGCCCCCCAGCCCTCCCTGGCTGGGACCACACGGACCCTGTCCAGGTCTGTTCCCTGGGGCCCTCTCTCTCCCACTCTCATACACAAAGGGACGTTTTATCCCTCCATGGTTACACTAGTAGGCCTTACCTGCAATCTCCTCAGCTAACCGCAATACCTGTAGTGAAAGGATGTGGACTGGAAGACTCCCACTACCAACCTGTTTCCAAGTCCAAGAAATCCAGCCTATATCACTTTAAAGAAAATCTCCAGAAAGCTATGTCTTGCTGAAGCAGCATCATTTCTGGATTTCAGTTATACTGTACATATATATATATATATATATATATATATATATATATATATTTTTTTTTTTCCATTGTAATCCATGATTAATTGTGAGGTTTATTGAGACACATGGTTTGATTACAGAAGCCATGCACCTCTTAAACCATGTAAAAGACTGTGAACATCCTTGGTACAACCCAAAATTATCCAATATTGGATAATGATAGAAGTGAATTATTTTGTAAAAAAATAACAGGCATTTTGTTCAGAACTCCTCTACTGTTACTTGTGATGTCTGTGATATATCACTTGGGTAAAAGGAGTAGGCTAACCGAGGAAGTGATAAGAGCTGCAGTGTCCAAGAGGAAATCTCAAGCTCAGTGAATTAGAAATTCCAGCTACATATTTGTTCAGGACTCAGCTTCTGTGCATTCTCATGGGCCTTTTTTGACCTCAGAATCTAATTTATAATGTCAATAACATTATTTGCCACTGACATAGTATTGTGCCTTATATAAAGAGCTTCAAATAGGCAGTGGTGTAACTACATAAATTCCAATGCACCTTATTGCTCCCTGTAGTCCCCCTTGAGCTCCTTCTAGTGGTGGCTGCAGGCAGCCTGCTTTGTAATAGATGGGAACTTGAGAAATATGCTTGTGAGAAATGTGGAGTTATGATTTAATTCCTGCCATTTGCTCCAGGAGTGGTCAGAGGAAATCAAACTCCACACGTGCAGCCACGTGTTTATCTTTCACACCCCACTCTGGCCACACTGGCAACTCAACTCCTCTGGCTGGATGAATGCCAGTGAGGGGGCTGAGTTTGTCAACAGAGCAAAAGAATCTATCACACATCATGGAACCGGGATTTCATAAGGTATTATGAATTGCCCATTCATCACAGAAATGAACCGATTACATGTCTGCGACCCTGGGAACAGGGCGGATGTGCCCCTAGTCGTCATTTGGGGGTTGTATACCAGGAAGGGGAAATACAGAGATCTCCCAGTGGGAACCTAATAACAGCGCCATGTTTGGTCTCCACTGGTAGCCGGAACCCAGACAGATACGGTGCTGCCAGAACAATCTCCCTGTGATCTTCCGGTGAGTAGCTATGATCCATAAGGGGTTTTTGGATTCTGAGCTGCCTCTTTGGACAAAGGGGAAATGGGGTCCAGGGGGAAGGAGGGGAGTGGCCAACTACAGGTGAAAAGGCCCATGCAGGCCAGAGGCCAGCATCTTTCTCTGAGGGAAGGGAGGGGTTACGTCATGTAACGTGTTTGGAGAGACCTAGAAAACGCACTCACTGCCTCTCGTGTGACTACAGCTAAGGATTATAGCAGTTAAGAATTCATCATCATAACCCAAAGGACTACTCATCTACCCGGTAACTGACATTTGATCTGTTTAACTATTTGTACCATATCCTCGGTATTTGCACATCCGACCATTGTATATATCTGTGTGTATATAGTGTTATGTCTAGTGCGCCCTTAAGGCAATTAAATATATAATTTAATCTTGCGCTCTTCTTGCATCTCGATTGCGACTCCCCACGTCCGTGTTTTGGCATCATTATAAGTTACCTGCGGGTTGGTTTCTGACTCAATATAATCCTGCTAGCAGATGGGTTTATATCTAACGAGGAACTGGTGGCAGTCTACTCATTGTGCCTCCCTGTGCCTGTGTGGACAGGAGGTGTCTGTGTAAACTGTGCCAAGCTGACCTTAAGTACTCCCAGGGAGAGCATAATGTCACATCTTGGTAACCAGTGACGAAACCGTATCATGTGAGTTCGACGTAGTTGACGTCAGGCAAGGGGCTGCGAGGTGCTGTATTCGTCACAATGCTGTTCGGAGTGAGTGGCATATTTATGAAGCACCTGTTCTATTTTACTGACATAAAAGTTGGATAAAGTGAGTGAGGCTAAGGGTAACTTTTTTATTACAATTTTTTAACTGTACTTTTTAAAAATGTAAATTCATAAGAAATTATGGGGCATTGTGCTTTGTATTCTGCATTGCCCTAGAGTGATTGATGCATGTACATTGGAAAATGGGTGGGATTCTATTCTATTATTATAATAATACATTCTATTAGTAATATAATTGTTATGGCTATATCTAACTGTACAAACTACATGTGTGAGATGGGAATACCCCTTTAAGTTTAGCTATGGGACCCTTTGAGATTTATGTATGTCCCTTAAAATAGATGTCACTTCTTGGCTCATGCAATTGAACTTCCAAATGTGTATTGAAGGAAAAAAGTGATTTTCCAACAGGTACCCTGACATTGTATACATGCTAATGCAGTGGAGTCTATGAGAATAGCAATCTAATGAATGCTTGTTATAGTTCCCTATAAAAAAAAGTGTGAAAACAATAAAATAAAGTTTTTTTTAAAAATGTAAAACATTTAAAAATACACATCATGGGTATTGCCAAGTGCGAAAACGCACATACTATATAAATTTCCCACAAAAAATGTAATAAAAAGTGATCAAAAGTCGTACACACCCCAGAATTGTATCAATGAAAAGTACAGATCGGTCCACAAAAATTCTTTCCCCCAAAGTTTTTATTATTTATTATTATTTATCATTATCAAAATGCAAGAAAATCTAAACATATAAAGTATTGTCAAATTTGTACTGACCTGTAGTATGAAAGTAACTGGTCAGTTTTATCGCACATCAAACGTCGTAAATAAAAAACCCTGTGGCGGAATTGCTTTTGTTTTCCAACTCCACCCCATTTGGAATTTTATTCCTGCTTCCCACTACATCAAATGCAATATTAAGTTAGTGTTGTTGGAAAGTAAAACTTGCCCAAAAAAACATGTGAATGGAAAAATAAAAAAGTACTGGCTCTGGGAAGGCAGGGAGCGTGAACAAAATGCCTGGGGTAGAAAGGGTTAAATCAACATCACAGAATAGAAAAGAACATATTTGTTTTCCCATTAATCATAGCAACCTGTACAATAGAGTGAACAAATGAATTATGGTGAAGGTAAATGGGGTATACAAAAATGACACAGTTGCTTTTTCTGTATCTAAACCATAATAAAAGTTAACCCCTGCACATCCACACCATGTAAACTAACAGGTTGATGATCTGGTCCCTGTTCCTGTCAATTTAGGAGGTGAGGTTGATAGCACTGCATGATCGTGCACACAGTGCCATTAGGAGGATCAGCCAGTCACACTGACAGCCTAATTCTGTACCATCATATGGAACTTAAATAATCAGTTCTCAGTTTCTTGTTACAGAACACCCTGAAAACAGCGCTCATGTGATTTTCAAAACCCCACCCAGAAAAAAATGGAAATAGGGCATGTTGCAGGTTTTCAGATACACAGCATGCGTATTATGTTGCAGAAATCCACTTTGAACCCATAGCACAATCCACAGAAAACCCTACATGTAACCTATTATTTTATTGTTATCTAATATATAAAGCTAAGTCTATGTGTGTGTGTGTGTGTGTATGTATATGTCCGCTAAAGGAATCCGCACCGCTGCAGCTACAATCACAAAATTTGGCACACATGTACATCAGGTGTCCGGGAAGGTTTTAGAACAGTTTCCAACTCTCCAGGACGTACCGTTCCTGAGATATTCCCAAAAAATGCATTAGCCAATAGTAGCCTGGTCACATGACCCTTATCAGCCAATAGAAGCTCACAGGCACACATCAGGTTTCTATGACAACCTAGCCAGTTCACTGCTTTAGGTCTGCATTAAAGAGGCAGACCACTGTGGATGACAATGGTAAATGGGTATTCCCGGTTACCATAACTATAACTTATGTTTTAGACTAACTCATCATCAATCATTACCTCATATAATGTAAATTTTACATATTTACTGTTCAGTAGTAATAAAAGATGTTTTCTTCCACTGTTACCCACCTTCCTCCTAAATCAGGCATCGACCTGTAATTCCGGCCACCATCAAAAGAAGGACTTAAAAGCACCACCCCCAGATCCCACTAAGTCACACCCCTGACTCAGTCAGGCCACGCCCCTTCCATGCTGCATTTGACCGGGATTAAAAATATTGGTAAAAATCACCTTCTGTCAGCTGCAGGGGTGGGGGGAGGGTGACTTTCTCCCTGCAGCTCATTGCTCAGACTGCACAGTGCTGCTGCTAAGAGTGCTGCTGCTGTGTCCATCCAGGCCCTGCGCATGACAGAGGACAGGGAGTCTGAAAGCCAGACCGTCCAGCCTAAAACAAGACCTCTGGCCACCCTAGGGGCAGGCTGATGTTAGGGTGGCCAGATGTCCGGCTTTAGGCTGCACAGTCCAGTTTTCTGGCTACCTGTTCTCCGTCCGACGCAATGCCTGGACAGACACAGGGATGTCCACCCTTTCAGTAGCTCACACTCAGACAGCTTCTCCTCCATGTCTTTACGGAGCCAGGGGGGGGCATGGCCTCATGTTTAGTGATGTGTCTTCATGGGAACTGGGGGCGCTGTTTCACATTTGGGGGAATGGCCGGTGAGGTCTGGCTTTCTGGGGTGAAGACAGTGGCCACTCTAACTGCTGTGGAGGTCACAGTTAAAGGGGCGGGCTTCTGTAGAGGTCAATGTTAAAGGGGTGGGCAGCTGTAGAGGTCACTGTTAAAGGGGCAGGCTGCTGTAGAGGTCACTGTTGAAGGGGCAGGCTGCTGTAGAGATCACTGTTAAAGGGGCGCGCTGCTGTAGAGGTCACTGTTAAAGGGGAGGGCTGCTGTAGATGTCACTGTTTAAGGGGCGGGCAGCTGTAGAGGTCGCTGTTAAAGGGGCGGGCTGCTGTAGAGGTCACTGTTAAAGGGGCAGGCCGCTGTAGAGGTCACTGTTAAAGGGGCGGGCCACTGTAGAGGTCTCTGTTAAAGGGGCGGGTCGCTGTAGAGGTCACTGTTAAAGGGGCTGGCCGCTGTAGAGGTCACTGTTAAAGGGGCAGGCACTGTAGAGGGCACTCTCGATATCTTTTAACGACACACACACAAACAGTAAAATAAATAAATTAAATATACCCGGGCGAAGCCGGGTCCTTCAGCTAGTTATTAATATTTTAAATACCGTATAAAACAAAAACAAGTACAATAACTGTGTATTAAAGCTGGCCATACACAAGACAAATGTCTGAACGAACAATTGGAGGACAGCTCTCTCTTTCTCGATCCTCCCTTGCATATGTACCTGCTTGGTCAATCATGCATGGTCAATCATGTAGTGAATGTGAGAAGAGAAAAGGCCACTGATTCCTCTTCTGCCTATCTCCCTTCTAGTAAAAGGACTGGGCTATGAAATCCAACATGCCCGATCCTTATCTTCCCTCATATCAGCCAGGAGGCCACCACCTACAGTAGATGGCTGAACCTGACAATTGGGGAGAGGAGCCTGCCAATGAGGGCTTCACATCTACAAGCAAAATGGGAAGGTGACATTAGGTGACTCTAGAGGCTGTGTAGTGACAACAGGGTTAGTGTAACTTGCAAGCTTTCCGGAACAGTTGGTTTTTCAGTTTTCTTTTGAAAGTTTGGACAGTAGAGTGCAGTCTGATGTACTCGATAAACTAGTTTCAGTAGAAATCTTGGCAAGGACTGTGTAAGGAGCAGACAAGTGGAGATCAAAGAAGAAGGTCTTGTGGATTTACAGAATTCACAGGATTTATTCCCCAATGTGTGGAGATTTCATGTGAACATGGAGCCAACCCTGTGCACAGCACTTCCAGTGCACGCCTCGCACCAGTACCTCTAGTGTGACATGTGTCCTTAGAAGTGTTAAGCGAAATGAGGAATCTGAAGTGGTAACTAATCATTTTTTTTCTAAAATGATGGCTAAAGTTGTCTTAGAAAGAACAGAAAAAAAAATACCACTGATTATGTCACCACATGATCACGCTGGGAGGACGCGGTGACATCTCGCTCAGAGCAGGTGCTTCAGCAGGTCTTTTAGTGAATGATTTTTTTTAACCCATAAGACCATATTAACCTACGTATTTATTGGCCATTACACAAATGAATTTGTAACAAATCGAATTTCTTGCCGAATCAAATTTTTCAAAACTTCGTTCATCTCTAGTCCTTAACCTTAAAAGGATTACAAAGAGAAATATCATGCATTTAATGAACACTACTATCCTAAATTAGCTTTTTTATCAAAATTCTTTAAATATGGGCCTAAATTTAAAATGTAACTGTCCTTTCAGGTGTTTTTCAGAATAAGTTGCCATGTGTGTTTACATGAGGAATAAAAGTATTTTTGCCATCATATGACTTGTATCTGGCATTTTCAGCAGTTTTTTCGTTAGTTGTACACAGGGGCTATCTTATCAGTGCAGTCTTCCTTGTATAAGTATGTATAGATAGCTGTCAGTAACTAATGAGACCACCCGCTTGACAACTGAACTCAGGAAGAGCAGAGAATTTAATGAATAAATTACAGGTTTTGCTGAATCTTTTCCCATAAAACTATATATGAATCTGTTAATCTCCTATTACTGTATAACATTATGACTGCTGATTGCCCTGAATGTCAATGAGATAGGTTTCCTTTAAAAATATTCATTGTCACAAATTAGCCATGTTCTGCAGTCAGGTTTATTTAAGGGGAGCAGCCTAATTGGAATGCAAATTTAATAATCTTTCCTTTCGTTGGATTTTGAAATAGACTCATTTCTGTAACATATATCACTTTAATTAGCAGTTAAATGTGTAGCTCAATCAATCCCTCCAGTAATTGAGATTGACCATGAAAATAATTGCAGTAAATAAAAGTAATGCTACAAAGTTTGATTACATTTACTAATGAAATGCTTGTGTGCAAGTAGATAAGGGAAAGATGACAGCTAGTTGATGGAATTTGATTGGTTACAAATTGCCTGTCCTTTTTTTCTCCTCCATGAATGACCAATGTCATAAAGTATACCTATATGATACTATCAGCTTTGTAAATAAGATAACAAAAAAAGTTAGAGAAGACTGCAGGAAAAACTGGCACAATAAAGGGCCAGGGGGGTGCATCATTGAAAGATCACTAAACAGAGGCGTAGCTACCGGGGGGGCATGGGGGGCGACGGCTCCGGGCCCAGTGACTCAGGGGGGGCCCAGCAAGGATGACTATCAGGCGAATACAAGAGAGCACTTCCATTATGGAAGCGCTCACTTGTATTTAGGGACTCCCATCAGACCTCAGATCAGCCCACCCAGCCACATAAGATTAAAATAAAAAACCTTTCTTATCTGTCACGCGCTGCGGCTGGCCTCCGGGCCGGCGCGCACTATGACCTGATGCTGCGTGGGGACAGGTAAGAAAGGTTTTTTATTTTAATCTTATGTGGCTGGGTGGCCTGATCTGAGGTCTGATGGGGGCACAGTAGGCTGATGTGAGGTCTGATGGGGCAAAATACGCTGATCTGAGGTCTGATGGGGGCACAATACGCTGATCTGAGGTCTGATGGGGGCACAATACACTGATCTGAGGTCTGATGGGGGCACAATACGCTGATCTGAGGTCTGATGGGGGCACAATACGCTGATCTGAGGTCTGATGGGGGCACAATACGATGATCTGAGGTCTGATGGGGGCACAATACGCTGATCTGAGGTCTGATGGGGCACAATACGCTGATCTGAGGTCTGATGGGGCACAGTAGGCTGATCTGAGGTCTGATGGGGGCACAATACACTGATCTGAGGTCTGATGGGGCACAGTAGGCTGATGTGAGGTCTGATGGGGGCACATTCTGCTGATCTGAGATCTGATGGGGGCACAATATGCTGATCTGAGGTCTGATGGGGCACAGTAGGCTGATGTGAGGTCTGATGGGGGCACATTCTGCTGATCTGAGGTCTGATGGGGGCACAATATGCTGATCTGAGGTCTGATGGGGCACAATACGCTGATCTGATGTCTGATGGGGGCACAGTGGGCTGATCTGAGGTCTGATGGGGGCACATTCTGCTGATCTGAGGTCTGATGGGGGCACAGTAGGCTGATGTGAGGACTAATGAGGGCACATTCTGCTGATCTGATGTCTGATGGGGGTACAATACGCTGATCTGAGGTCTGATGGGGCACAATACGCTGATCTGAGGTCTGATGGGGCACAGTAGGTTGATGTGAGGTCTGATGGGGGCACATTCTGCTGATCTGAGGTCTGATGGGGCACAATGCGCTGATCTGAGGTCTGATGGGGGCACAGTAGGCTGATCTGAGGTCTCATGGGGGCACATTCTGCTGATCTGAGGTCTGATGGGGGTACAGTAGGCTGATGTGAGGTCTGATGGGTGCACATTCTGCTGATCTGAGGTCTGATGGGGGCACAGTAAGCTGATGTGAGGACTAATGGGGGCACAGTAGGCTGATCTGAGGTCTGATGGGGGTACAATACGCTGATCTGAGGTCTGATGGGGCACAATACGCTGATCTGAGGTCTGATGGGGCACAACACGCTGATCTGAGGTCTGATGGGGGCACATTCTGCTGATCTGAGGTCTGATGGGGGCACATTCTGCTGATCTGAGGTCTGATGGGGGTACAGTAGGCTGATGTGAGGTCTGATGGGGGCACATTCTGCTGATCTGAGGTCTGATGGGGGCACAATACGCTGATCTGAGGTCTGATGGGGGCACAGTAAGCTGATGTGAGGACTAATGGGGGCACAGTAGGCTGATCTGAGGTCTGATGGGGGTACAATACGCTGATCTGAGGTCTGATGGGGCACAATACGCTGATCTGAGGTCTGATGGGGCACAACACGCTGATCTGAGGTCTGATGGGGGCACATTCTGCTGATCTGAGGTCTGATGGGGGCACATTCTGCTGATCTGAGGTCTGATGGGGGTACAGTAGGCTGATGTGAGGTCTGATGGGGGCACATTCTGCTACTCTGAGGTCTGATGGGGGTACAATACGCTGATCTGAGGTCTGATGGGGCACAATACACTGATCTGAGATCTGATGAGGCACAGTAAGCTGATCTGAGGTCTGATGGGGCACAATACGCTGATTTGAGGTCTGATGGGGGTACAATATGCTGATCTGAGGTCTGATGGGGGCACATTCTGCTGATCTGAGGTCTGATGGGGCACAATACGCTGATCTGAGGTCTGATGGGGGCACAGTAGGCTGATCAGAGGTCTGATGGGGGCACATTCTGCTGATCTGAGGTCTGATGGGGGTACAATACGCTGATCTGAGGTCTGATGGGGCACAATACGCTGATGTGAGGTCTGATGGGGGCACATTCTGCTGATCTGAGGTCTGATGGGGCACAATACGCTGATCTGAGGTCTGATGGGGGCACAGTAGGCTGATGTGAGGACTAATCAGGGCACATTCTGCTGATCTGAGGTCTGATGGGGGTACAATATGCTGATCTGAGGTCTGATGGGGCACAGTAGGCTGATGTGAGGTCTGATGGGGGCACATTCTGCTGATCTGAGGTCTGATGGGGCACAATACGCTGATCTGAGGTCTGATGGGGGCACAGTAGGCTGATCTGAGGTCTGATGGGGGCACATTCTGCTGATCTGAGGTCTGATGGGGGTAGGCTGATGTGAGGTCTGATGGGGGCACATTCTGCTGATGTGAGGTCTGATGGGGGCACAGTAAGCTGATGTGAGGACTAATGGGGGCACAGTAGGCTGATCTGAGGTCTGATGGGGGTACAATATGCTGTTCTGAGGTCTGATGGGGCACAATACGCTGATCTGAGGTCTGATGGGGCACAGTAGGCTGATCTGAGGTCTGATGGGGGCACATTCTGCTGATCTGAGGTCTGATGGGGGCACAATACGCTGATCTGAGGTCTGATGGGGCACAATACGCTGATCTGAGGTCTGATGGGGGCACAGTAGGCTGATCTTAGGTCTGATGGGGCACATTCTGCTGATCTGAGGTCTGATGGGGGTAGAGTAGGCTGATGTGAGGTCTGATGGGGGCACATTCTGCTGATCTGAGGTCTGATGTGGGCACAATACGCTGATCTGAGGTCTGATGGGGGCACAGTAAGCTGATGTGAGGACTAATGGGGGCACATTCTGCTACTCTGAGGTCTGATGGGGGTACAATACGCTGATCTGAGGTCTGATGAGGCACAATACACTGATCTGAGGTCTGATGGGGCACAGTAAGCTGATCTGAGGTCTGATGGGGCACAATACGCTGATTTGAGGTCTGATGGGGGTACAATACGCTGATCTGAGGTCTGATGGGGCACAATACGTTGATCTGAGGTCTGATGGGGCACAATACGTTGATCTGAGGTCTGATGGGGGCACAGTAGGCTGATGTGAGGTCTGATGGGGGCACAATACGCTGATCTGGGGTCTGATGGGCCACAATACGCTGATCTGAGGTCTGATGGGGGCACATTCTGCTGATCTGAGGTCTGATGGAGGCACAATACGCTGATCTGAGGTCTGATGGGGGCACAATTACACTGATCTGAGGTCTGATGGAGGCACAATACGCTGATGTGAGGACTGATGGGGGCACATTCTGCTGATCTGAGGTCTGATGGGGCACAATACGCTGATCTGAGGTCTGATGGGGGCACAGTATGCTGATCTGAGGTCTGATGGGGCACAATTCGCTGATCTGAGGTCTGATGGGGGCAGGGGACTGTTAGTTTAGTGATGTAAAAACTGGGGACAGGTTTCCGTTTACATAGGAGTCCCCTTGTTTTTTACTCCTATTACTCCTATATTTTACTGCATTATATGGTAGAGTATTTAGACTAGGGTATGTAGAAAGTCTATTGTACTGTACTTAACAGCATAGATGATCTAGCAGTTTATACAGTCATCTTTCTAATACAATATTATAACCACAACTAGTAGTATGTGCCTGTGAAGTTGGAAACGTGCGTTTGGGAAGCCACTAAGTGGGGGGCCCACTCAAGTATGTTTCGCCCCCCCCCCCCCCCCCTGTGCTGAACCTCTAGCTACACCTCTGTCACTAAAGGTTTGAAAAACTGTATAACCTTCTTAGGCTTTGAACCAATTTGCACATCTCATAGACCCATATTTTATTCACAATATAACATGGAACACATATCAGATATTGAAAGTGAAACATTTTACTTAATGGAAACCAATCATAAATAAACCCATTTTAGAAACTACACTCACACTCCTCAAATTCTTCAAAACTGATGTTATAAACTTTGGTAACCCTTGGGGTGTTTCACGAGATTGAAAGGAAAATGGAGGTGAAATTTAAAAATTTAATTTCTTTTCAGCTTTTTATGTTAATCAATTTTTTTTGCAACACAGCAAGGGTTAACAGCAAAATTAAACTCAATATGCATTACTCTGATTCTGCAGTTTACAGTAATACCCCATATGTGGGGTACCCCATACTATGGAAAACCTCAAAAAGTGACCCGATTTTGGAAACTACACCCCTAAAAAAATTTATTAAGGGGTGTGTTAAGCACTTTGACCCCATAAGCATTTTATGGAACACTTGGCCGTGAAAATGAAAAATTTATTTTCTTCCAATAAAATGTTGCTTTAGCCCCAAATTGTTAATTTTCCTTATCTAATATTAATTTCTAGAGATGGATGAAGTGGTAAAATATGTGGTGACACAATCCAATCCTTTAATTTAGAAAAGAAAATGCTAATTTTTGAACGTAATAGGACTGGATGGGATTTTTAATTCACTTACTTCATCTAGAGGGGCCCTGTTTTCCCAGTTAGCTGAGCATTACATGACCTGTGATGTCAGCTTCGTACCCTGTTCTTATGTTTCCCAGCCCTGATATTCCATGCTCAAGCCTAAGGAAGCAGGAGGAGCAGGTCTGCCTCTGTACAGGGAACTTTATTGTGAAGTCTGTGCTGGTTGTTGTTACATGTGCCCACAGCTCTGCAATTGCATGTAAACAAAGGGCCTGAACAAAACTAGAGAAATGAGTAAATATATTTTTGCCAAAAGCTTACTTAGCTTATGTATATATTGCTGACCATCAGATTTACAGTCCTTTTTTTTTTTTTTTTTAACTAACTCGGACAACCTCTTTAAGTGTGTAACGTCCTAATGCTGTACACTGTCAGGACACAGCTACAGTGCTCGAGTCCAGAGAAGCACACCAGGGAGCGTTAAGTAACATCTGCACCCACTATGTTCATCTCTTCCCAGTCCTACTGTACAAATGAGTGGTTTCATAATGGAAGCCTTCATCAGTATTCATATGATAAAATGCTCTGCCATTTTCCCACCACTGCATCTTATAGTGCAGGAAATACAATAAGAGTTTTTGGAATTCTTTTACATCCAATTACAGAGCCCTTCCGCATTCCACATATGTACATCACCAGAAGCAATCTGCTGAAGATTTATCAAGAATGTTTACATTTATACAAAGTCCTGTATTCCCACCTCCACACATACACACTCTTCCAATTACAGCATGCCAACTTTACTTTACAGCAGCCTACATTTAGTATATATATATATATATATATATATATATATATATATACAGTATATATGTATATATATATATATATATATATATATATATATGTGTGTGTATTCCATACATTAATTTGATTCTGAAAAGGTAGGATACAGTAAGTCCATGAAAAGCTCACCACACGTGTTAACACAAAAATAAACAAAAATACTCCAGCATTCCTAAAATCCAAGGCTTTGTTTATCAAATGGTTAAAAAAACATCTATGTTCAAATATAGCAGTAAAAGAAGCTTAAACATTTGGAAGGAAAAAAAAAGTACAGTACTTAGTAATAGCACCATAGCAATGACTTAAAACGATACTTTTTACGTTTGAAACATGTAAGCAAATTTTACTGTCCATACTCCAATTCTCCTTGTGGCTGTGCAGTGAATAGAGAGCACTCCCTTTCTTCCCCCAGGGCACACTCTGAACCCTTTGGGGCTCCTGCCTGGTGTTAGATGGGGTGCCCTTGATATTAGCACAGAGCAGTAGGCATGCCACCTGTGGCCATATAGTCCTCCCATGTATAATACTTTTTTATTATATCAGCAAGACAATGTTAACATTTTAGTACTTGATTAAAAGAACTTAACACTACCTACCTGAAGTTCGACCCCTGTTTGCAGCGCCAGTCTGAAGTGTTCCAGCTGTTTTTTCCTTTTTACTTTCTTCTGTACCGACTCCGGAGACCGTAGCGTCTGCGCGGAGAGGAACACCGGCAGCAGCACGGGGACCCCGTTATCCTGGTCGGGAAAAACCAGAAATGCCTATATAAGCCGTTGTGACTTTTTCTTCACAACAACTAAGGGTAAGCTGAACCTATTTATTATATCAGCCTGAACGTTGCGGTACTACACATAGGCGCTGCCTTCTCCCCATTTTATTTAACATTTTAGTAAGCATTGGCAGTCTGTTAGAACAGGCATTGTTTCCCAGGGACTGAAAAGATTTACATACAGATGTAGCAGCCGTAGCGATCACTGTTTTCGCATATCATTGCTAACGAATCGCGGCTTCTCCTCTTTCACTCTTTTCACTCGCAGTAAAAGTACGCTAATTAGGTGAATTGGTACACATTAGCATGCGCAGTAACGTACAATGCATAGCATTCGTATGCTAATGTGTTCGCATTAGCGTACAATGAATAGCATTAGCATACAAATCATCAGATGCGTACTCTATTTACGATATTGTTCTGCACTCACGCGATTCTCCTGTGATCGCTAGTGCTGCTACATCTGTATATAGAAATCCTCACAAGTTAAAGTGACCCTCCAGTTCAGGTATTCAAATTCCCGTGCTCCTCTTCTGCCATTCAAGATGGCCATACCATTGCTCAGAAAAGCCTGATATATACTGTGCATTTGGTAGCACAAGTCACTTCCTACTGTTCTTGGATTGGCCAGTACTGGACATTTGAACAGTGCTGGCCAATCTAACAGTAGGGCTTGGCAAGTAGGAAGTGTCTGGGGCTATCGATAATGTGCATCAAGTAGTCTGAGAAGTGGTGCAGCCATCTTGGATGGCCCATGAGGAACCCAAGAATTAGTAGATCGGCAACTAAAAAGATGAAAAGGTAAGGCTTTTTTCTTGATCCAGAGGGTTGCTTTAAGTTAACAATAGCAATAAACTTTTGATTTTCAATGGCTTTGTGATGTGATATTCTGCAGCTGAAAAGAACTCGATTTAAGCTGCCTTCATCATCTGAGCTGTGTAACTACAGAGCATTGTCTAGCCATTGATTGAAACTTAAATAATGTTCAGGGTTATATAATACATCTAGAACTATGCTAATATAGCTGTGTGTGACAGAAATATGATAATGATTCTGTTCTGTATATGAGAAAAGAAATGGTTGTGTCCTGAAGAAAGCCCAAGAGAGATATTTGGGGTAGAAAATGAAGTGGGCATGGGAGTGATGAAGACATTTTCTAGACATGTCTATGTCTATGTTGTAAAAGTCTACAAACATTAGCAGTAGAATGGGTTGTATCGAAGAGAGTGGCATATTCATAAGAAGCCCTCTTTCCAAATAGTTTAGGATCTAGGATCCGTACTCAGACACAATCTACCTCTAGAACCAATATTAGCATAAGAACTGTTATTTTGGAACTTTATGAATTGGATTTAAAAGAAAAAGCAGCCACTGTGAGCTTGCGATTACTAGCATAGGGTTAAACACACTGCGCTTGGAAATTCATTCTGTGGATCAATGAATTGCATTTCACTGGCAGGGTTGCTTTAAGTTAACAATAGCAATACACTTTTGATTTTCAATGGCTTTGTGATGTGATATCACACTCAAGTTTAAAACTACTACACCTATAAGTGCCTTTTGATAACAATATGTGATACTATTGTATACCTATCAATATTGAATATTATGTGTGGGATCTATATTAGCTCCACTTAGGTTTGAGATACATTTTTAACTTGCACGGTTTCGTACATAAAGGAAACTGTTGGATACATGTATGTAAGGAGACTGCCACCCAAAACCCATTTATTCATCACAAAATGGCTACACGGCTATTTAACCTGAATACTGAAGAATACCGCCCAATTTAATCTTAACACAGGCCCCAGTAAAATGAATACCCCCGTTGGTATCCCCTAGTATTAAAAATGTCCCATTAGTGGCCTGCGGTATTAATAAGGCCCCCATTAGTGGCCCCCAGTATTGACAAGGTCCCCATTAGTGTCCTGTCGTATTAATAAGGCCCCCATTAGTGGCCCCAGTATTAATAAGGTCCCAATTAGTGGCCCGCAGTATTAATAATGCCCCATTAGTGCACCCCAGTATTAATAAGTCCCCCATTAGTGGCCCCCAGTATTACTAATGCCCCAGTAGTGGCCCCAGTATTAATAGGGCCCTAGTAATGGCCGCCAGTAAAATCAATGGCCATTAGTGGCTCCCTGTTGCTGCTCACTGGATGCCCAGGACGGGACCTGTTCTCCAGTGTCATGATGTTTCTCAGGTCCTGCTGCTTCCAGTCAATGCTCCGATATGTCATCACGCTGGAGGGCAGGTTCTGTCCTGCGCATCCAGTGACCAGCGAGTGTTCCCCGCAGATTGATCAAATGGATGAGGTGAGTTTTGTTGTACTAATGAACACTCCACAATGGAAGCACTCATTAGTAATAGTACACAGGTGGCAACACTACGAACAGCCCACACAGAGCCACGTGCCCACCGAGAGGGCCCTGAGTGCTCCCTCTGGCATGCATGCCATAGGTTCGCCACCATTTCTCCAGGGCCTGGATGATGCATGAAGCCACAGAAATGGTCATTGTTTGTATTTTATGAAGAGATTGGATGGTGAGCGCTGCAGTTTATACTTGCATGATATGAAATCCAATGATGCATGCCACAATCTATTTTCTATTGGATTCTTCTATAGAAGAAACCTCAACGTGTCAATATTTGCAAGGCTCTACAGACTGTTATGAGTATTGTATTACTGCCCTGTACAAATCAGAAGTTATACAGATCTGTAATACCTTCTTGGCATTAGCACTAAGCATCATTTCCTAGTAATTAGTAAAACTTTCAAAGTGGAGCTATACTGTAATAGACTTTATCAAAAAGTAGAGTTTACACTTAATGTGCCATAATTTCCTGGACTACAGTATTAGACACTGAATTTTATCGCCAACCCCTATTTAAGAAGGTACATTGGACCGTAATAATTCATTGTTTGTCGACCATCTAGCTCCAAGACAGGACGAGCACTTCAGAGAACGGCCATCTTCATATGTGACACAATTTTGGAATGCAGATAAGTACCAGAAATGAAGAAGACAAAAAAAAGGCTCATATAACAAAGCTCTCCTCAGACACAAAGGCAACAATATTCTGCAGCTGAAAAGAACTCGATTTAAGCTGCCTTCATCATCTGAGCTGTGTAACTACAGAGCATTGTCTAGCCATTGATTGAAACTTAAATAATGTTCAGGGTTATATAATGCATACAGAACTATGCTAATATAGCTGTGTGTGAGTGTAGATGCTAACCATCTCAGACAGAAATATCATAATGATGCAGATGTCCAAAATCCTATTTTTTGCTGTTCTGTATGAGAAAAGAAATGGTTGTGTCCTGAAGAAATCCCAAGAGAGATATTTGGGGTAGAAAATGAAGTGGGCATGGGAGTGATGAAGACATTTTCTACACATGTCTATGTCTATGTTGTAAAAGTCTACAAACATTAGCAGTAGAATGGGTTGTATTGAAGAGAGTGGCATATTCATAAGAAGCCCTCTTTCCAAATAGTTTAGGATCTAGGATCCGTACTCAGACACAATCTACCTCTAGAACCAATATTAGCATAAGAACTGTTATTTTGGAACTTTATGAATTGGATTTAAAAGGAAAAGCAGCCACTGTGAGCTTGAGATTACTAGCATAGGGTTAAACACACTGCGCTTGGAAATTCATTCTGTGGATCAATGAATTGCATTTCACTGGCAGTCACATGGATGAATTGCCAGGAGAACATCTGTATGCATAGTGCATGTAAGTTTGGTGGGGATTGGTTGATTAGTGCCTTTTTGAGCTCACCCCAATAATTGGCCTCTGTAAACCTGCCCAGTGATCAGCCAAACATACCCATCTTGATAGCATTTAACGTGGGCATAAAAGTCACCACTTGTCGGCAGCACATCTTCCTGTGTGCTAAATAAGTGCCAACTAGAGATGAGCGAACGTGCTCATATCGAGCACTGTACCGCTCGGCTCCCCTGCGCTCGCATGGGCGCATGCAGCCGCTTCCGTCCTCCTCAGGGCCCTTAGTTTCAATGAAGAAAAATCTGCAGCATATAGTAACATTTTTGAGAATTCTGTGGATCAATCTTTGTGGTAAAGTTTGGTTAGGGTCCTTTCTTGTTCCTTTCCTCTCCCATGCATAAAAAATGTGTTTATTAAAGGGGTTGTCCCAATCTGCACTCATTCACCATGAGTGGAGCATCAGATATTTTCACGCTCCGATGCTCCCCCTTGCCCTGCACTGAATCACCCTGCATTGAACCTCAACCCAACTGAAAACCTACAGCTGGCCTTGGCAGCCAATGCAGTCCTTAACGCCCATCATCAGAGCTGAACCTGGACACAACCCGATCTGCACTCATTCACCATGAATGAGGAGAGAATCGTAGCTTATCACGCTCTGATGCACCCCCTTACCCTGCATGGAATTGTGCAGGGTAAGGGCTGTTTGCTTACATTTGGACACTGCTAGGCAGAGGCTTCCGCATATCAGTAATCCAGGTGACATCACCGGCTCTAATGGGCCGTCTTTAGCACTGCCCTAGCCTGTTTTTACAGGCTAGGGCAGCGCTAAAGACCGCCCATTACTGCCGGTGACGTCACAGGGCTCACTGCTAGGCAGAAGCCTTCACCTAGCTTACCCATGCAGAGCTTGGTACGTCATCAGATCACAAAAAAAAATTTAAAATCCCCCAGTTCAGCGCAGGACAAGGAGGAGCACTGAAGTGTGAAAAGCTCAGATTCTCCACTCATTTATGCTGAATGAGTGCAGATCGGGTTGTGATCTGGTTCAGAACTGACCCCTTTAAGGAATAAATTGACTGATCTATCCAAAACTTCAACATCAACCCAACTGAAAACCTACAGATGGCCTTGGCAGCCACTGCAGTCCCTAAAGCCCATCATCAGTGCTTGTTGTAACCTTCCTACAAATGAATGTGAGAATAAATTCTTTTGATCCAATATCAAGTTCAATGCCTTCCCAGAAAACAGAGGATTGTTGGACCATCAAAGGGGAGAACATCTCCATGAAAGTTCAGCGAGTAAATGGATGTGATGTGTGACTGTCAGCATGCTTTCGGGAGCTGAATGTATAATTTATGACCTTGGAAAATAGTCCAGTGATTTGGAAATATATATTAATCATACTTTAGACACTTGACATTGAATTCTTGGTATTTAGGCTGTTCATAGAATTACCATTTACTCCAACTATCCCTAATTATTTAGTGAGAGTCCTTCAGAATGATAACAAGCACTCTAGCTGTATTTTCTACAAAGCTGTATAATTGATGGTTGAATTCCCCATATAAAAAGTGCTGACCTGTTTTCAAGAGTTCTGTAACTAATGTGAAGCCGCGCCAGATTCATAGAGATGTCTGTGCAGGGAAGTATAAAAAATGTTTAGGTAATCTCTCTTAATCTGATTTGACTCTTGCATTCCTCTAAGCACAGTCTTTCTGAATATGTCTGTGCAGCTCTTGCTGTGTTCCTCTCCTGTTCCTTACTGGACTGGAACATATTTATAACAGTTTGTGAATGTGGACTTATTATGGGATCAGATATGCTTTATGAAAACATCTTATATAACAATATAATAATATTATAGTTTTATCATACAAAGAGCTAGCAGAACTGAGTATACTATTTATCGTAATTCATTGTAAGGGCTCATGCTCACGAACGTGTGGTGGTCGGGCCCATGCTGCGGACCACAATGCATGGGCCCCGCAGACCCATTCACTTGAAAGGGGTCGGTGATCTGCATCTGCACTCTGTAGTACTTCCATGGGGTTCCGATCCGTGCCTCCGTTCCGCACTGCACCGTATCTCCCGGATTGCAGTCCGCATAACACGTTCATGGGCATGAGCCCTACCTCATTTATTATATAAGGTTAGCTTTAGGGCTGGAATTAAAGGAGTTGTCCACAGTGGCTCCATATGTGGCCCAGAAAGAGAAGACCTAATCATGCTCCCCTGCCGTTCTGACACTGTTCTGGTCCCAACTGGGCTCCACTTTCTGGTCCTGACTTTTATACATAGGAAATGACAGGAGATGCCAATTGACCCAGGAAATAGCAGAGCACAAAACAGAGCAGAAGAAACTGGAGCGGCATAGGTATAGCAGCGGGATACATTTTTTATTTTCATGGAATATGTCTGAGCAATCCCTCAATGAGGCTAGTTTCACATCAGCATAATACAATTTATGCCAACTTGAATGCTGGCTTAGTGCCTGAACTACTAGCATCATAGGGATCTTTATCAGGATCATTAGACCTCCATAATACAGGCAAAAAAATGCATTACCGGTACTCCTATGTAAAACAGGCCTAAGTTACCGCTGTGCACAGAGACAATAGTAATGCCACGGCTTTAGCTCTGCTCATTTTTATATTTAGAGAAATTGCATTTTACTTTGGACTGATTTTTCTAACATTTCAGCCTCTGTTTATTTGCTGCTGGACAGGGCCAGATAATATACACTGTAGGCAATATGGTGCTTAGTCATTAGCTTGGGTAATCCGTGCTTGGTCCAGCTGCTTGATAAAGGAAGACATTGCAGGGCCGGGGACTTGGCAGCTGTGATTGAATCAGGAAGCTTTGCTCTAGAGTTGAGCTTTAGCTCACTGATAAACACTGAATTTCATGTTACTTCCTAGAAAATGAGTTTTTTCCTCTCCTCAGTTTGATTTGCAAGCTTCAGTTGAGAATATTACATTTCTCATTTTTATCAAATATATCACTTAAATGCCGGGTCCCTGATGTTATTTTGTAATCAATTAACCAAACAGCACAACCTTATGTAGATTATATTTCTATGGCCTGCAATATTAAAACTGCTAGTGGCTGACTATAAGTCATCACTATTTCAGAAAGGTGAGTTAGGTTTTTCTTTTTATCATTTTACCGGCCTCCCTACAGTTTACCCGAGAAAAAAAATTCAACTTGGACCACACCTTTGGCTTACTATCATTTAACCCTTTCAGTACCAAGCCACTTTTCACCTTAAATCCCAGGCCGATTTTTGCAAATCTGACATGTGTCACTTTATGTGGTAATAACTTTAGAACACTTTTACTTATCCAGGCCATTCTGAGATTGTTTTCTCGTGACACATTGTACTTCATAACAGTCATAAATTCGAGACAATATATTTCACCTTTATGAAAAAATCCCAAATTTACCAAAAATTTTGAAAAATTTTCAATTTTCAAAATTTCAATTTCTCCGCTTTTAAAACAGAAAGTGATACCTCATAAAATATTTATTACTTAACATTCCCCATATGTCTACTTTATGTTGGCATCATTTTCTAAATGTCATTTTTTTTTTAGGAAGTTAGAGGGCTTAGAAGTTTAGAAGCAAGTTTTCAACAAAATTTCCCAAACCATTTTTTTGAGCACCAATTCAGTTATAAAGTGATTTTGTGAGGCTTACCTAATGGAAACCACCCATAAATGACCCCATTTTAGAAACTACACCCCTCAAATCATAAAAAAAACTTTGTTAACCCTTGAGGTATTCCACAAGAATTAAAGGAAAATGGAGGTGAAATTTCAAAGTTTCACTTTTTTGGTAGATTATTCATGTGAATAATTTTTTTTTTTGCAACACAGCAAGGGTTAACAGCAAACTAAACCTCAATATACATTACTCTGATTCTGAAGGTTATGGAAATACCCCGTATGTGGTGGTAAACTGATCTATAGGCACGTGGCAGTGGTCAGAAGGAAAGGAGCGCCATATGGATTTTGGAGGCAGATTTTGCTAGAATGGTTTTTAGGCACCATTTTGTATTTTAAGAGACCCTGACGTACCCCTAGAGTGGAAACCCTCAAAAAGTGACCCCATTTTGGAAACTACACCCCTTAAAGAATATATTAAGGGGGGTACTGACCACTTTGACCTCCTAAGCGTTTTACGGAATTTGGAAACACTTGACTGTGAAAATGAAAAGTTTCATTTCTTCCAACAAAATGTTGCTTTAGCCCCAAATTTTTCATTTTCACAAGGGGTAACAGGAGAAAAGCACCCCATAATTTGTTCCCCATTTTCTCCTGAATACGGCAACACCTCATATGTGGTGGTAAACTGCTGTGGGGGCACATGGCAGGACTCAGAAGGAGCGCCATATGCATTTTGCAGCACAGATTTTGATTAATTGGTTTGCGGGAGCCATTGATTTTTATTTTTTTGAGTTATTGTCTTATGTGGGGGCTCATTTTTTGCGGGATGAGGTGACGTTTTCATTGGTACCATTTTGGGGTACATAAGACTTTTTGATTGCTTGGTATTACACTTTTTTTTTACAGCATTCACCTGAAGGGGCAAATCATTTGATATTTTTATAGAGCAGGTTGTTTTGGACGCTGCAATACCCAATATGTCAATTATTTTTATTTTTGTTAAGTTTTACACAGTTAATTATTTTTTTAACAGAATTAAATCTTGTTTTTGTGTTGCCATTTTCTAATTGTCCTATTTTTTTATTTTTTGGGCTATTGTCTTAGGTAGGGTCTCATTTTTGGCGGGACGAGATGACGGTTTGATTAGTACCATTTTGGGGTAAATATGCCTTTTTAATCGCTATTATACTTTTTGTGAGGCAAGAAGGAAAAAAAATGTCTGTTTAGGCATAGTTTTTTAAAAAATTTTTTTACAGAATTCACCTGGGAGGCCATCTCATGTAATATTTTTATAGAGCAGGTTGTTACAGACTTTTCTTTTTTTCCCTATTTTTTACAATTTTTTTTAACTTTATTTTGGGAAAAGGACACTTTTTTTTTTTTTTACTTGAAACTTTAAATTTATTTTTTAAACTTTTTTTTTTCGCTTTACTTTTTGTCCCAGTCTGGGACTTCAACTTTTGGGGGTCTGATCCACTGCACAATGCATTACAATACTTCTGTATTGTAATGCATTGGCTGTAAGTGTATTACCAGTGTAATACACTTACAGCTTCCTGCCTGTGAGATCCAGGGGGCTGGATTTTACAGGCTTCCGTACATGGCAGCCCAATGCCTAAGCAAAGCATCGGGCTACCTTCCCTGCCATCAAGTCCCCGTCACAGCACCGCGGCAGTGCGAGGGTTAATGCACCGGCATTGGTGTTTTCACCGATGCCAGTGCATACAGCAGGGGTCCGGCTATCGGTCACTGCCGGACCCCTGTAGCTGATCGGGTGAGCGCAGCTCCTGCGCCCGCCCGATCAGTCCGCTGTAGCAGTACGGCGCTGGGGTTTTTGTCCCGGCTTCCGGTGACGTACATGTACTAAGGGTTAATAGGGTCTTTTATTATTTACTTCAAGGGCATAAAAATCGGTCTTTGTCACATAGAGGGGCTTGTTACAAGACAGGCTCTGATAAACGTAATGTACCTGTAATTGGTCATGCACATATGTGTCGATCAAAAGAACAGGACAGATTTTCTTTTAATTATTTTTATTGTTGTTGTTTTTGCTGAAAATAGCAAACTAAAGACTGAAGTCTAAAAAGTAGTTTGAAGCTCTTAGAACTTGATGCAAAATGTAATGCAATGCAGAGAACATAATGTATGCCTTCAAAAATATTAACATTTTGGAGTATTTCGATTAGACCAGTGCACGTGATAATTTTAATTAGTTTGGTATAAATATGTGCTGTTATCATTGCAGAATGATGCTTTACTATACTTCCTTTTTCAGTTAAGCTAGATCCACAATGTTTTCAGTTTACCATCAGAAATGTAAATTCATTTAAAGTGTAACTGTCATGTTTTCATCAAAAAATCAATTTTAGCATATTTTACTGTTGCTGCAGTGTTAAAGCAATCTTTAGTTTCTTCACATACCACTGTTTACGGCTGTTTTAACCTCTACAATATGATGATCTTCTCAAGATGGCTCCTCTGCCAATTCTCTGAGGACAAAACTGCTTTCCCTCACTTCACATACACACTTGCTGTAGCCAGCATCTTCCTGCCAGCCAATCAGATTGGATTACTGATTGACATGCCTCCTCACTCTGAAGCCTAATGGAGCCATGCAGTGTGAAGGAACGCCCCTCCGTCTTCCTGTCTCATTAGATGAGCCATAGCAACTGTCTTTTAAGGGACCAGTGGAAAGGGACAGAAGACATTAATGAAAGCTATTATTATTAGGTAATTACAGATCTTTTGGCAATCATTGACAGACTAACTTGGGTATACATGCCTAGCTCTATTAAACTAGTATGACAGTTACACTTTATGTTTTCTCAGTTTGGTTTAGGATGAAATGGCTTCTCCAAGATAGATAAAGATTTGGGCAACCTCTGTAAATGTGCTATAATAACAAAAGCTGTTATCATAGAGACGTTACATTATTTTGTAAAAGGGTCACTGGGCATAACTAGCTAATACAATAAATCCCAGAACTGCTAATATCATTGATATTCCTCTGCCAGTCTCTCCTTCTCCTTCTTGAGTGCCAGGGCCAGGCACCTTCCCCTTTCCCTTAAGTAGCTCTGTCATTCAGGAAGGGGGGGATGGGACTGGCAGAGGAATCATAAGGGGAAGTAAGGGTGCTACCACAGTAGGGTACAGTGCAGTCCGAAAACTCCACCCACACCACTGTCACTACCTACTTGCATGATCCGTACTAAACAACGACCCACAACTGGATAGCAGTCCCTTCCTGATTAAGTGCAGGGTTCTATGCTAAAAATACTGACAGGCACCTAAAGTGACAGGTGAGAACAGCAAACCAGGAGGAATAAACGGATGGACCAGGTCAAAACCAGGAGAGAACAACAGAGCTAAATCAATAAACAAAAGGAGTAATGATACCAAGCTGGGTTAAACACAGAGGGTCATGACAAGGTTCAAACAAGGCAGGGTTAAGATTTAGGCAGAAGTCAGGCATCAGGGTTCACATTGGCAAAATCGGCAGGTCTAGATACTGAACGCAGGTCAAAGTTCAAAACCACTGAATACTAATGAAGAAAACAGGCTAGTTAGGCTTAAACAGGCCAAATCACAGGTAACTGTGGCCACAGTTGCCTGTTTATATACCCCACCCTGCAGGTCACATGATCCACCATGAGTCACCTGCATGACATCGTCTGCACTTGATTGGCCAGCGCTCCCAAATCAGAGCTCTGGCCTGGTTGCTATGGAAACTGTAGGATCTAATAGGATCTCAAGGATCTAACAGGTACACAGAGTGGTTTCGGCCCACCCTCAGTGCACTTAAGTGATCATTTGCATATGATATAAAATGACTTTTTCTCCAGAGTGAAGCATTATATTAGCTCTATTAGATTTATAAGCGCATTCACTGGTGACAGACTCCTTTTAACAAGAAATAAAAAATGGCATGTTCATGTGCCAGAGACTGACGTGTAGAACTGAGGACCATTTCAAGGATTACACATTTTTGTGAATTAAATATTGCCACCTGTGACTGTCCTTGGAAGGGGCGTTGCTAGGGTCTCAAAAGATCCGGGGCCCAAGCCCCAGTGAATGTGGCCCAATTCTCTATGTAGACCCTCGCCCCAACCCTGCTATACAGCAGCACATACCTTACATACAGGGTCTCCCAGGTGACTTCTCCTCATCTTCTCCATTCGGCCCGGACAACTTCTCTCAGTTACTCCTCGTCTCTGCAGAGTGTGACACACAGACATCTTAGCTTCCTCACATTTCTATCATCATCCCCCAACCTGGAGTCCCCACAGTGTTATCCTGCTGCTCGCTGTGCCCCCCCAAAACCTCCAAATACTATCCTGAAGAAATAATAGTGCCCCCCATAGTAATAGTCCTACCAATAGTAATTTCATCATCAGTAACACTGCCCCCTACAGTGACCCCAGCACTGATAATGCTCCCCAAGAGTGCCTCCAGTAGTAGAGGAGCCCTCCAGTATTAATAATGCCCTCACAGAGACCCCGGTAGAAATAAGGCTTCCTATTGTTCCCCCAGTGGTAATAAAGCTCTCTACAGACGCCTCAGTAGTAATAATGCCCCCCATAGTGCTCTTAGTAAAAATAAGGCGGATCTATAAGTTCCTCCTACAGAGCCCCCAATAGTAATAAGAACGCCTAATGTCCCCTGGATTTATAATACCCCTACAGTGCCCCCAGTATTTATATCGCTCCCCCTACTGTTACAATGCTCACCCTGAAGTGCCCGCTGTAGTTATATTCCTCCCTTTAGTGTCCTCAGAAATTATTAATTATTCCTCAGCCCCTCCACCATACAGTCCCATGCAAATAAAGCTATTCCCCTCCCTCCGCAGTAGAGTCCTGTGTAAATAACATCACACCATCTCTCCAGCCCCCTCCAATATACAGTCCCATGTAAATAACATCCCTCTCTATCTACAGCCTCTCCAAATACAGTCCCATGTAAATAACATCATTCCCACCCATAGCCATCATCAACATACAGTCCTATGTAAATAATATCACTCCATCCGACAGCCGCCTTCAACATAGTCCCATGTAAATAACATCATTCCACCCCACAGTCCCATGTAAATAACAGAACCCTGCCCAAGTCACCTCCAACACACAGTCCCATGATAACATCCCTCCCTTCTGCCCTAACATACAGTCCCAGTTAAATAACCACAACTCCCAGCACCCTCTGCTTCTCCCTTCACTTACCTCTTCTGATGTAGCAGAGCTCACTGCAGCTTCTTCCCCACAATTCTCCTCTTCAGTTTAGAAGACAGGGGTTGAAAAGGACCTGCGATGATGTCACAGTCATGTGACCAGTGCAGGAATGGACAGCACTGATGACATGACCTGTGATGTCAACACAGGTCCTACATATCTTGCATCGCATTAGATTCAATTGTACTGCCGTCCTGAGGACGGCAATACAATTGTATCTGTCTAACATGCAAGATATTTGGGGCCGGGGGGAAAACATCAGGGGCCCAGGCCCCGAATGTTTTAGCCTAGCAACGCCCCTGGTCCTTGGAGTTGAGGGAAGTTGGCGCTATGCAGTCTTTCTACAGGTTGGCTCCTGTGGGTAATATTAGTAGATATGGATATCTGATATATTTTTGGCTGGAATCTAATGATCTCATCTTTTATATTGTGTTCTCTCCCACATGCATTTAAGGGCATACTAAAATTATTTAAGCGGACATAATGATTGTAGGTTGAAAGTGTTATATTCATGTGCCCTCACCCTGCTGTCTGAACTACTGTAACATCTATTTGCGGCACATTGCTGGATATTACTAGTTCACTAGTAAGTCAGCTGAGTCCATAGGACAATGATGAGGGTTGCTTTGCATAGTAAAATGACACTGTGCTAAAATTATTGCTTTGCAGTGAAGTGTATTAATGTACTAATCACAGTCTGTTGATGATTTGATAAGGCTCTCAACAATTTCTGTGCTAAGATATTTATTAGAACAAATAAACAGAAGCGTTTGCTCCAGTGAGAGAGCGGAAGCAATATGCCAGCTGTTCGGAGCTTTCCAGAATCTTTTGAGGATTCAAAGAGGGATACTGACTGCTGTCTGTTTGCAGTCCTGAATATTTGTACATAAATTAGGAAATATATAGCTTGAAGTCTGCAGAAGCAGGCCAGTGGGTTACAGTAGGAAGGTGATAGCTATATGTCCAGGGTTCTGTATAGGAACACTAAACACAAAAAATGCACACACACAAAAAAAAAAATCCCAGCTCTTCTTCCCTGTATCTTCTCATTTTCCTGAGTCCTATTTTGCCTCATATCACATTGAAAAATATATTAAGAAATCAGGAGGTCATCCATGATCCACTGGAATGGTATGTGTCAGTGCAATCAAGTTACTAAATAGTGCACATTTACACCATGGAACATTGCTGGGTAACATTCTTGATCTTCAATGAAAGATGTTATGGAATGAATAGAGATATAAGTGAATGCATTTCTCACGTGTAGAGAATGGACAATTACTACTATTGTATTACATTACAATAATGCAGTTAAAGCTGAGAGCTAAATGCACGGGTGAGAAATCTTGGTGAAACGTCATTGGAGCTTCATTAAAGAAAAATGATCTTCGTTACATAATTTAACATTGATGAGCTCCCCCAACCCAACCATCACCCCCCCCCCCCAACTCCCCCGCTATTCTCACAAGTGATATCAAGGATGATCAAACATGATAAAGGTACTGTAGAATGTGTGTATGAAAACCATGTAGAAAGCTACATGGAGACTTTTAACAGATAAGCTTTACATTTTAAATGATTGATCTTCAACTATAGTCCATAGGAGCATTGAGCCAGTATAGTGTAAAATCAGCCTCAACCACAGCTAACATGATACTATATTGGCCACCATACCTCTAAAACTAACCATGAGTCCATAATGATAAACTGTCTGAGTGTCAAGATCAAGTGAAGCCTTTAAATTTTGTAGTGTATGTAAACCACTGAGTATTTGACCATACCATTGTGCTTATCCCACACAGTTGTGCTAGTCACATAATAGAGGTCCTAGATACAGCATTTACAGTAGTATATATTGTAGCAAGATCAGGTAACAGGCTCGCAGTCTAGCAGAGAATGGCAACAGATACACCAAATAACAGTCCACAATAGAAGAGTCTGAATAGACAGACCAAACCTGAACCCTGAACTGTGTAAAAGTGGTAGGGAAAAGGAGGGGAGGGGAGGAGAGAAAAAAAGTACACCTAAGTTAAGAAAAAAAAAAGTATTGCCTTGGTATACCATTGAAGTATTCAAACTCATAGACTGGAATGACACTCAGCTCGCTATATAGTGCTATGAAAACAGATGGGTGGTTATTAATGGTGCATACTCAGATTGGGTCACTGTAACTAGTGGGGTACCACAGGGGTCAGTATTGGGCCCTATTCTCTTCAATATATTTATTAATGATCTTGTAGAAGGCTTGCACAGTAAAATATCAATTTTTGCAGATGACACTAAACTGTGTAAAGTAATTAACACAGAAGAGGACAGTACACTGCTACAGATGGATCTGGATAGACTGGATGCTTGGGCAGAGAAGTGGCAGATGAGGTTTAACACTGACAAATGTAAAGTTATGCATATGGGAAGGAATAATGCGAGTCACCAGTACATACTAAATGGTAAAATATTGGGTAACTCTGACATGGAAAAGGACCTAGGAATTTTAGTGAACAGCAAACTAAGCTATAGAAACCAGTGCCAGACAGCTGCTGCCAAGCTCAATAAGATAATGGGTTGCATCAAAAGAGGCATAGATGCCCGTGATGAGAACATAGTCCTGCCACTTTACAAATCACTAGTCAGACCACATATGGAGTACTGTGTACAGTTCTGGGCTCCTGTGAACAAGGCAGACATAGCAGAGCTGGAGAGGGTTCAGAGGAGGGCAACTAAAGTAATAACTGGAATGGGTGGACTACAGTACCCAGAAAGATTATCAAAATTAGGCTTATTCACTTTAGAAAAAAGACGACTGAGGGGAGATCTAATAACTATGTATAAATACACTCACCGGCCACTTTATTAGGTACACCTGTCCAACTGCTCGTTAACACTTAATTTCTAATCAGCCAATCACATGGCGGCAACTCAGTGCATTTAGGCATGTAGACATGGTCAAGACAATCTCCTGCAGTTCAAACCGAGCATCAGTATGGGGAAGAAAGGTGATTTGAGTGCCTTTGAACGTGGCATGGTTGTTGGTGCCAGAAGGGCTGGTCTGAGTATTTCAGAAACTGCTGATCTACTGGGATTTTCACGCACAACCATCTCTAGGGTTTACAGAGAATGGTCCGAAAAAGAAAAAACATCCAGTGAGCGGCAGTTCTGTGGGCGGAAATGCCTTGTTGATGCCAGAGGTCAGAGGAGAATGGGCAGACTGGTTCGAGCTGATAGAAAGGCAACAGTGACTCAAATTGCCACCCGTTACAACCAAGGTAGGCAGAAGAGCATCTCTGAACGCACAGTACGTCGAACTTTGAGGCAGATGGGCTACAGCAGCAGAAGACCACACCGGGTGCCACTCCTTTCAGCTAAGAACAGGAAACTGAGGCTACAGTTTGCACAAGCTCATCGAAATTGGACAGTAGAAGATTGGAAAAACGTTGCCTGGTCTGATGAGTCTCGATTTCTGCTGCGACATTCGGATGGTAGGGTCAGAATTTGGTGTCAACAACATGAAAGCATGGATCCATCCTGCCTTGTATCAACGGTTCAAGCTGGTGGTGGTGGTGTCATGGTGTGGGGAATATTTTCTTGGCACTCTTTGGGCCCCTTGGTACCAATTGAGCATCGTTGCAACGCCACAGCCTACCTGAGTATTGTTGCTGACCATGTCCATCCCTTTATGACCACAATGTACCCAACATCTGATGGCTACTTTCAGCAGGATAATGCGCCATGTCATAAAGCTGGAATCATCTCAGACTGGTTTCTTGAACATGACAATGAGTTCACTGTACTCAAATGGCCTCCACAGTCACCAGATCTCAATCCAATAGAGCATCTTTGGGATGTGGTGGAACGGGAGATTCGCATCATGGATGTGCAGCCGACAAATCTGCGGCAACTGTGTGATGCCATCATGTCAATATGGACCATTCCCGCAGCTTGTTGAATCTATGCCACGAAGAATTGAGGCAGTTCTGAAGGCAAAAGGGGGTCCAACCCGTTACTAGCATGGTGTACCTAATAAAGTGGCCGGTGAGTGTATATCAGAGGTCAGTACAGAGATCTCTCCCATCATCTATTTATCGCCAGGACTGTGACGAGGGGACATCCTCTGCGTCTGGAGGAAAGAAGGTTTGTATACAAACATAGAAGAGGATTCTTTACGGTAAGAGCAGTGAGACTATGGAACTCTCTGCCTGAGGAGGTGGTGATGGTAAGTTCACTAAAAGAGTTCAAGAGGGGCCTGGATGTATTTTTGGAGGGTAATAATATTACAGGTTATAGCTACTAGAGATGGGTCGTTGATCCAGGGAGTAATTCTGATTGCCTGATTGGAGTCGAGAAGGAATTTTTTTCCCTAAAGTGGGGAAAACTGGCTTCTACCTCACAGGGGTTTTTTTTGCCTTCCTCTGGATCAACTTGAAGGAAAACAGGCCGAACTGGATGGACAGATGTCTTTTTTCGGCCTTATAAACTGTTACTATGTTACTATGATACAGTGTTTGGCATCGATTCTCACAGACTCCACAGTAATAGCAGCCGCAAGCTCCAGAAGCAAAGAGCATCCAACACTTTCTTTAAGGATAATGGGGGAGATTTATCAAACTGGTGTAAAGTAGAACTGGATTAGTTGCCTTTAACAACCAATCAGATTCTACCTTTCATTTTTGACAGCTCCTTTGGAAAATGAAAGGTGGAATCTGATTGGTTGCTATGAGCAACTACGCCAGTTCTACTTTACACTAGTTTGATAAATCTTCCACAATTTGTTCAAAGGAGTATATTAAAAAGTAAAAAAATAATCTGCTTCTTTAGGTTGCCAATTGCTTGATTGCTTCAAGGGAAAACACAACATCTCTTTCGAAAAAGGTGAAAGAAAAGCCAAATTATTTTATTAAATCATAACCACATGAACAATTAAAAAAAAAATAAGAAAGTGTCTACATGTGTCTACATGTTTTGGCACTGGACCAGCTTTTTCCTTGGGCCATAAACCCTAAGCTATCTTAGGAGTGAAGGACTTTTTCTGGCCTCTGCAGCAGCAAGACCCTTGTACCAGGCTTTCCACCATTCCTGGCTTGTAAAAAAAACTTTTCCAAGCCAATAATTACTTTCTGATTGTGTTACAAATGAATATTTGAATACACTAGGGAGATATGCAAACGTTACACACGCCATTAACAAGGCCAATGATAACATCTATTCATCAACTGATTTATACTTCAGTTGAACTGCACAGCACTGAGTCCTCAATAAAATATCCAGAATTATTGTTTTATGGGGAATATAAACAAAAATAGACATGTCAGAATAGTTGACAAGCCCTCTTTAAAGTTACCTTTTACTCTCATCCAAACATTGATAATGGCCATGTCTGCTCTACTTTCTGCTAAGTTGTGGGGCACAATTTCATCAATACGTGACACTAATGGTGGGTTCGTGCTGCATCATCAGGTTCATAATTCTTTTCCCATTTGCTTCACTTAAGGGAGCAAACTGTATTTTGTTTGCATAGGCTCTTCTATTACCTGAAAAAGTCATAAAGATGAGTGAACTCGATTTGGTCCGAACTTTGCTATTTTTCGTATGGCAGATATCTTTTTTGGGTCTGTTTCAGACGAATCCACTTAAACTACAAGTAGCTCCATTTTAGTGCACATGTCAGCAGGAAAAAAGCACTAGGGAGGAAGAAGAAGGGTTCTCACATGACACTGAGAGGAAGTGGCTAGGAGGGATTGCCCTGATTGGCTTGCAGGTTGATAGACAGCCTTGATGAACCAGTCAGTGCTGTAGCAAGGGAGGTGCCCTAGCAGAAAGAGCTGAACGCCATTTTTTGGGGGGATTGCCTTATGTAGGGGCTTGTTTTTTGAAGGATGAGGTGACTGTTTTTGTATTTTTTTGTGACAGAGGTATTACAGTTTTTGTCAGGCAAGGTGACTATTTTGACACAGTTTTTACTTGTTGGATTTTTTTTTACTGCACTCACCTGAGCCGGTCACCTTTTTATGGAGACATTACGGATGTGGCAATACTTAATATGTCTGTTTTTTTTCTATTTTTTACACTTTTATATATCTTTATTATGAGAAAGGGGTTTTACTTGATACTTTTATTTTTTTATGAAAAACACTTTTTTTTACTTTTTATTTTTGTCCCACTATGGCACTTCAACTTTTGGGGGTCTCGTCCCCTCTAAAATGCATTGCAATACATGTGTATTGTAATGCATTGACTGTCAGTGTATTACCAGTGTAATAGACTGACAGACTGCCTGCCTGTGGGACCCAGGGGATTGGGTCTCATCTGCTTCTGTAGGAAGGGTGAGGGGAAAAAAAATCATAAAAAAATATATGAAAAGATTTAACACTTTTCCTAATAATTATGACTCCTATGAGGCTAGAGTGGTTATATACCGACTTGCAGGGCAATTGGATCAACTCTCTCAAGTGAACTGTCTAGTCAAGTGAACTGCCGATGTTTGGTTAGGTGTTAAGAATTTCTGAAATATATCCTACATTTTAGGATGTGATGAAGTCTAGAAAATTTTTATGTTGTCAACTACACAGCCATAAGGTAACCCAGCAATGGACTTTACAGGGATAGGAAAAAGAGAACTTGAAAATGTGAATTTTCCAGAACATTACAGTAAACTCAAATACTTCTTAAAATATACCCAATATAGAGAGTCAAAATATACTGTATATTGTAAATCAGGACTGATTTATACTGTATATTGTAAATCAGGACTGATATATACTGTAAATCAGGACTGATTTACTCATAATATAGCATTTTCTACACCACGATAGCTCATTAGTTTTCTCAAAAAGCACAGATAACAGATTATAATATTTCAGCACATCACCCCAAATGGAAAACTAGCTCTACTGCATTGTTAAATCTAGCTTTACAAGATTCCATAGTAATTAAAACTGTGCTGTTGGAGATTACATCAGTCCCTAGTATTCAGCAGGCTCTCTGTATTTCCACAAGAGCCTCATCTACTATGTCCCCAGCCCTTATGTTATCTTTTCTCTGCAGCTCTTTGTATTAAATATTTTATATGATGTTTATAGCAAAAAATGTGCAACAGCTACTCATATTAATTAGCTCTCATAAAATTTGAAATATTAATGTTATTTCTCATTCACACAGGTCCTATAATTCCAGAAAGGTTATTTGCATCGCAATCTGTGACTTTTCCCCGCTCACACCAGGTCTAAAAAAGTGGGCATGGCGTGAGCGGGGAAGGGGACAGGCTGGCAGGCCCCTCTCATTCATCATTTTCTATGCCTGTTTTAGGGGTACAAATTGGTCTAAATGTAAGACAGCTAGGAAGCTGGCTTACATTCAGACCAGCGCTGGATTCGCCAGTGTTTTTTCATAACTTCGGCGGATCCACAGCCAGCAATAGGGGTTATTAAGACCGGCGTCTAAAACGCCGGTCTTAATAAATGACCCCCATGTTTTTTCTCAGTAGATCATAGAACACACATCAGATGTTTTACCATACAAAAATGTAACTCATTTAAAACTTGATGTCAGCAACGCATCTCAAAAAAGATGGGACAGTGGCAACAAAAAGCTAGAAAAGTAAGTGGTCCATAATAATGGAAAAGCAATTTGCTGCTAAGTCACATGACTGGTATAAAAAGAGAATGTTAAAGAGGCAGAGTCTCTTAGAAGCAAATATGGGAAGAGGTTCACCATCTACAGTACATAATATCATCAAAAGACTCAGCAAATCTGAAAAAATCTATGTACGAAAGGTACAAAGCCAACAGTCAGTATTGGATGCTCATGATCTACGGACCCTCACTCCGCATGGCATTAAAAATAGGCATTATTCTGTACTGGAAATAACTTTCAGAAATCATTGTCTGTGAACACAGCCATTCAATCCACAAATGCAAGCTGTATCATGCAAAGAAGAAGACATATGTCAAAACGATCCAGAAACGTGGCCATTGTCTCTGGGCCAAAGCTTATTTAAAATAGACTGAGGCAAATGTAAAACAGTATAGTGGTCAGATGAATCAAAATTTCAAATTCTTTTTGGAAACCATGGACCCCATAGTTTGTGGACTCAAGAGGAGTGGAAACATCCAGCTTTTTATCAATCCACAGTTCAAAAACCTGCAACTCTGATGGTATGGGGTTACATTAGTGCCTATGGTGTGGGCAGCTTACACATCTTGAAAGGCACTATCAATGCTGAACAGTAAATAGATGTTTTAGAACAACATATGCTCACATACAGACAACAGCTCTTTCACGGAAGGTCTTGCATATTTCAGCAAGACAAAACCAAACCACATAACATACTGCATCTATCACAATGCATGGCTTCACAGAACAAGAGTTGGGGTGCTGAATTGGCCTGCCTGCTGTCCAGACCTTTCATCAATAGAAACAAAACATCCTGCAGAGAAGACCCAGAACTGTTGAGCATATAGAATACTACATCAGACAAGAATGAGACAACATTTCTCTCCCAAAACTCTAGCAAGTGGTCATTTCCTAGACACTTCCCATGGGTTGCTATACAGTGGTAGACATGGCCCTGTCCTAACTCTTTTGAGATGCATTTCTGCCATCAAGTTCTACATGAGTTAATTTGGTTGGAACTTAGCTGGAACCTGATAACTAGAGGTTCATCGAGGACCTACCCAAAGGAATATGATTTTTTTTATATTGATTCCTTTATAAGCTGTAGATGTAACTATGACATACTGTGAGCTACTTTAGCCTATTATCATTTTGAAAGCCACCATCTTGAATTTAATTTACCCTATATAGATGAGAATAAGGTAGCATAATTTATTGACCCATAGAATTTTTATGCCACGGAATGTATGCTAAACTACAGAGAATTATACCATACCTCAAGTTTGTGATAGAAATCCCGAAGTATCATTTTCTAGAACATAAAACAAGTATGTATGTCACTGTGTAGCATATTACCATATCCTGCTAGAATGTATTGAGCTGTAACTGTCTGCTTTAATATTCATGAGTTAAATGAGTGAACGTTGAAAGAACAAAACCATGTCAGGTCATATCATCTTTACAGTGTCATAAAGCTGAACATTTTGTGTCAAAGAGCATTCGTGCTTAGTGTTAGATGGCATAACATGAAGACAGATTGATGGCTTTAGAAATTAAAACAGACATCTCAAATATCTGGACATCCATTCTGTTCTTATTTTTCACAATTCTCTATAGGTAAACCTATTATAAATAAAATATAACCCATTATAAATTATAGCATGTTGGCTCAGTGCTTAGCATGGTTGCCTTGCGATGCTGGGGTCCTAGATTTGAATCCTGCCAAGAGCAATGTCTGCACATAACTTGTATGCTGGATGTTTGTGTACGTTTCCTGAAGATACTCCTGGTTCCTCCAACACTCTAAAAACATGTTGAAAGCTTAATATGGAAATTTGAAATTTAGATTGCAAGCCCAAAAGGGGACCGGTACCAATGTAAGTTACAACTATCTCTGTACAGTGCTGTAGAATGTTTTGGTGCCAAATAAATGAATAAAATTATAAAGATAATATATATATTAACTTATACTGTGCAATTCATGGCAAGGATTGTCAGGCTGAGGGTCACTGTAAATCTTCAGGCACTACAGAACCAATCTAGTCAAACATTTAGCAAGGGCCAGGGGTGGATTGGCGATACACTCTACAGGGAAATTTCCCAGTGGGCCAATGCCTAGGAGAGCCACCCAAGCCCTCCTCAGGGCCTCCAGCTGGTTACATAATTATCTGATTCTATCCTATGCAACTGGCCAGCAACCGTAGGTGTCCTCCTGAATTCAACTGTATCTGTGTCCTCAGGACAGCAAAACAGTTGAATAATGTGCAGCAGGTGGCAGTATTTTGTGTTGCACTGTGGTATTTGGTTCAGCTGGGGCAGTATATTGCTCTGCAATATGGTATTTTGGATCTACAACACTTCATAAATGTAGTCTCCCACTGGTCTTCATTGACCTTTGAGGGACACAGCAATTGGGCATTTGTGCAGGTTCATTAGACAAAACAAGAATCTACTCCAGCAGGGGAGTTAGTGTCAGTTTCTGCTATTAACTACATAATTTCTCTGGCATAGTAAATGTGCCAGGCCAGCCCTAGCTGCCTCTGCAAGGCCCTGTTCCTCCAACTTTTTGAAAAAGTGGCAAGAGGGGCTCTAAACCCCTAAAAAGTTGTAAAAAGCTGTGACAAAGAAGGATAAAAGTCCCCATACATGATTTGCAGAAAAAAAATAAAGCCCAAACAAAATAAAAAAAAAGGTATAGCCATTAAAAAATACCCAAAATACCCTGGCCCTGGACCGGTTAAATTATGTGCCTTTGTAAACCACATATTCCCCCCCCCCCCCCCAATTAAGGGGATTCTGTTAAAAGGGTTATCCCATGATTAATGTAAAAAATGAAAATGACACATCATATATAGAGATGAGCGAATTTCACGCTACATTTGGTGGTAAAAGGTGAATTGCGTTATGGATTCCTTTACCACAGACCATAATGCAATTCTATGAATATATTCCTTTAGACGCATTCCGTTATTCATTCCGTCATAATAGAAGTTAGAGATGAGCGAATCTATTCGCCGCTTCGTAGATTCGTATTGAATCTTGGAAATTTTCAGCTGCAAAGCGAATCCGAATTTCTTTGGATTTGCTTCGTATTATTCGTAAATCTTTGCAAAATTTAACACGCTAACAATACGTACGATATGTATGAAACGTACGAAACGTATGCATTCTGCCTGAGGTGGAACAATAATGATACACCCACGCAAGAGCGGGAAAATGAAGATACGCTCCCCCCCCCCCTCAGAACTGGAAAAAACCAGCCCGGCTGTATTTTGGGGACGAGTTCCCTGAACCACCGCCCTCTCCAGACATCAGGGTGTCACAACTCTGCCAGAGAAACCCAGCTTCAGTGCCTGTGTCTTCCTTACCACCTGCTGAGGTTGCTGTTGCTGCGACTCGTGAGGCGACTGGAGCGTCTGCTGTGGCTCGTGCGGCTGGAACGTCTGCTGTGGCTCGTGTGGCGGGAACGTCTGCTGTGGCTCATGCGGCTGGAGCGTCTGCTGTGGCTGGCGCGGCTGGAGCGTCTGCTGTGGCTCGTGCGGCGGAGGTGGCTGGAGCGTCCTCTTCGCTGCCCAGGAGGAGATCCACCCCTTCCATACACCAGAACCCAATTGTTCCACCATCTGTGAAGACCCATGCACAGACCCTCTGGGACTATAAAACCGCAGTGGAGGACTGGGTCATCCAGGTACTCGACCACCCTAGGCCGGGAGATCCTTCATTGGAATGCTGAAAGGGAACTGTGCTTTGGTTTTCCATTGGGAGTGGGTCTGGCTTCCTGCAGGATGACGAGGATGGAAAGGAATATTTTGTGGGCCGCAGGTCGGTGAAACGGCCGTACCTGGCACAACATCATCATAGCTTGTACATGGGGGATCAGGTGGAGTACACCCCCATGGCATCCCTGAAAGGCCCATTTGCGACCGGGGTTACCCTCCTTTCAAAGCTTCTGGTGCCTACAACGGAACCAGAAGTGTGGCCAGATGAACCACCAGGTCCAGGACGCTTGCGCTGCCTGCAGGAGTTCCCAGATGGCGTCCTCCGGTTCAGGGAAAAGCCACAGCCTCAGCCGGAGCCTCTGATTCCTGGACTGCCAGCACCACCACCACAGTCCTTACAGCTGACCACGTTATCGTTCACCTTCCAATCCATGGTCATCCACCAATACCAGCTGCCGTGGAAGATGAAGCCAGCAGCAGCCAGGGAAGCTGGGTCTTCTTTCCTGGATGCAACCTTTCCGGAACCGCTGCAGCCGGAAATCCTTACCCTTGCTGTCTCGGCAGGAGGATCCGGAAAATCAAAAATGGCTGCAGCGCTCGCCAGCGTCACCACCAAACGGACCCGGTCAAGTCCAACTTCAGGAAGAAGAGGGCACTGGAGTTCCACCACTGCAGCGAGCATGGCCTACAAGAGGCAGGAGCGTCCTCCAATGAGCTTCAGCAGCAGCTTGAGCGAGGAGGACTTCAGGTCCCTCATCTGAGGAACCCAACTACTGGCAGTGTCAAGGACACTGCAGGAGGACCTATGGGAGCCACACCATGGACTGTACCTGACGGTGAGATGCTAGTTGGCAGTTGTTTTTGTTTAGTTTGTGTTGCCCCCGTCTGACTCTCACCCAGATGGGCATGGCTGTCAGGACTCCCCCCATTCTGCAGAAAATTCCCTGTTGTGCAGAAGTGCGCTTATTTTCCTTTCTCCCCCCTTTTCAGGTTATTTGGGAGCCCCCTTTGCAAAAAGGATTCTCTATGTGCTGCTTTTTTCTAATATGTAATGTATTGCCCCCGTTTGACTCTCACCCAGCTGGAGTGGACATGGCTGTCAGGACTCCCCCCATTCTGCAGAAAAGTCCCAGTTGCACCTAAGTGCGCCTATTTTCCTTTTTACCCCCTTCTCAGGTTATTTGGGAGCCCCCTTTGCAAAAAGGATTCTTTATTTGCTGCTATTCTCTATTATCCATGTGGATTACACATTACCTGTTTGGATTACAATTTTACCTCACGTGGATTACAATTGAATTTTGGAATATGTGTTCCAGGCAGACAGTGTTTTATCATTGCCAACTAGGAGCCATAAGGAGAGACTCAAACGTATATCTGAGTCTTTTATGCTTGCAAATGTGAAATTGATTGCACTAAAATGTTTGCATACTTATGTCTTTGCTGTATTTTAGCTACACTGTTTATAATGGTTCAGCACTTTAGCCCATTGTGTGTATTCTTTTTCTGGTACTACAATGTGTCCTATTATGCACTTATTGTACGGTGTTTTAAGTAAATTATTCACTTATTGATAGCTAGCAGCAGTGAGCACCTTATTTTTCTAGTTCATATGGACTGCCTCTAAAGATTGTACGCCGCGGCCTAGCCTCGCGCGTATGACACATTCGTGCGTCAATAGTACACTAAGGATTCGTATGCACTTTTCTACGCTAATGCTTACGTATTGCGTACTTTTAACTCCTCTCCTGCATAATGGAGACCTCTAAAGGCATTCCGTTATGCATTCTGTCATACAATTGCATTATGTTCTGTGGTAACGTAATCCATAACGCAATTCTGCTTTTACCACTAAACGAAGCAGAAATGAATTTCAAAATATGAAATTTGCTCATCTCTAATCATATAGCATATCTCTTTCTAAGAAAGCTAGAACCAGCCCTGTACCTCACATGGATCCAGAGATCTCCCCATCAATTGTTACAATCGCTCTGCTAGATTTATTTCAAGCTGGCAGTTTAGGGGGTGTGCAGGGCCCATGTTTTTTCTACTGGTGGCAGTTGAAGGATGGAACTGAGCATGTGCTATCGTATCAGTGAGCAGAACAGATAAATTAGAAAAAGAGCAAACTGCAGGGGGCGCTATACAGATAGATTTCAGTGGTTATAAAAATGTTTAATTACATTAAATTACAAAAGTGTTTAGATCCAGGTGCTGCTTTGAAAAATGTAGAATAAAATAATAACTTTAACTCTAGGATATCCCAGAATACATGGCCAGATGGCCAAACATACAGTATTGTATTTTAGCCTACATCTGTCAGATGTTTTGATGTTAATTATTGGCCATTTTGATATATGCTTTCACAATCCTTTGCTTTGTATAAGCAATAATTTTCCAAATGCAAAAGTGAGCTCCAGTGGACCAGCAAGAATCTGATTAATTTACCCAAGGGTCTGAAATTCCAGAGTTTGTCTAAATTTACATTAATTTTTTTTGCAAACAACTGCGGGGATACAAAGGACTCACTTGTAATATGTTACACATTTATGAGGTTTGACAGAGCACCTTTTTTGAAGTTGAGGAGTTCTGAGGAAATGATGAAAGCTACTAACCTGTAATAAACCTATCAATTTGCAATCCAGTGTAACCCATTAAGCCCAGCTACATCATCTGTACAGACTTATGTTCATATGTTCATATTAGAGCTTGCCTCGGCTTCTGAGTTTCTTTGTAACATATGTCTTTTTTGAGCTTGCCCAGCCTGCCTTGTGTTGACTCTTCTAATTACCAATTATTGTAGCTAACTGATGTTAACACTACTGACCTTGATAGCATAACAGCATGAATTACAGTGATAATGATAGATTGTTTTACACTACACTACTTATCCTACTTGCTTTGCTGTTTATTTTTCTCTCCTGTTCAGGGATAATAGCTATGTGTTTAACCCTTAACGCCCAGCGCCGTAATAGTACGGCGCTGCGTGACGGGACTTAATGCCTAGCGCCGTACTATTACTGAGCGCTGAGCAGCTCCTGCACCCGCCCGATCAGAGGCAGGGGTCCGGCTGTGCCAGGTGCCGGACCCCTGGGGAATGCGCCAGCATCGGTGAAAACACCGATGCCGGCGCATTAACCCTTCATGTGCCGCGGTCAGCGCTGACCGCGGTACATGAGGTGTGCCGCATGTTCAGAATGCCGAGCGGGGGCCATCGGGTCCCCGCGCTGCTGTGACGGGGACCCGATGGCTTGGATGGCAACCCAATGCCTTCCTTAGGCATCGTGGCTGCCATCCCTGCGAGCCTGTGCGATCCAGCCCAGGAAGCAGGCTGTAAGTGTATTACTGTGAGTAATACACTTACAGCCAATGCCTTACAATACAAAGTATTGTAATGCATTGTGAAGGGGATCAGAACCCACAAAAGTTAAAAAAAAGTGTAAAAAGGTGAAAAAAAAGTTAAAAAATAAAGTAAAAAAAAATAATAATAATAAAAGTTTCAAGTAAAAAAAAAAAAGCCATTTCCCCCCCCATAAAGTAAAATCCGACCGGCTCTATAAAAATATCACATGATCCATCCGCCAGGTGAACACAGTAAAAAATAAAAAATAAAAACAGTGCCAAAACAGCCATTTTTTGGTCACCTTCCCCCACAAAAAGTGTAATACTACGCGATCAAAAAGGCGTATTTACCCCAAAATGGGACTACAAAAATCTTCATCTCGTCCCGCAAAAAATGATACCCTACCTGAGACAATCGCCCAAAAAATAAAAAAATATGGCTTTTAGAAAATGGCAACACAAAAAAAAGATTTTATTCTGTTCAAAAATAAATCTATTGTGTAAAACTTTCCAAAAATAAAAAAGTTAGACATATTGGGTATCGCCACGTTCGTAACAACCTGCTCTATAAAAATATTACATGAGATGGCCCCCCAGGTGAATGCTGCAAAAAATAAAAAAATAAAACTATGCCAAAACAGCCATTTTTTCCCCTCTTGCCTCACAAAAAGTGTAATAGCAGACGATCAAAAAGGCGTATTTGACCCAAAATGGTACCAATCAAACCGTCATCTTGTCCCGCAAAAATTGATACCCTACCTAAGAGAATCGCCCAAAACATTAAAAAATATGGCTCTCTGCTCTGAATATGGCAGCACAAAAACAAGATTTAATTCTGTTCTAAAATGCATCTAATGTGTAAAACTTAATAAAAAAAATGGTAGACATATTGGGTATCGCCGTGTTCGTAACAACCTGCTCTATAAAAATATCACATGATTTGCCCCCTCAGGTGATCACGGCATCAGGATGCGTCTGAACCAATCGGGGTGTCTGTACACCATATAAAAACTGTAATCCTCGCTGGTGAGGATTACAGTTTTCAAACTGCAATTCTTATTCTGGCCACTAGATGGCAAGTCCATCTAGTAAATCCCTGATTGCTCATAAAGAAAAGAAACAACACTATATATTAGCTCATATTTGAGCTTTAAAATAATCACAAAAAAATTTTAAAAAAATGTTAAAAATATATAAAAAATAAAAAATATATAAAAGTTCAAATCACCCCTCTTTCCGTATAATTAAAAAATAAATACCTAAATAACAATAAATATAGACATCATGGGTATCACCGTGACCGAAAACGCCCATACTTTTAAAATATTTAAAAAAATTTCCAATACGGCGAATTGTGTGGCGGAAAAAAGCGTCCAAATGGCGATTCGCAGTTTTTTGTCGCTTTTTTTTTCTTAAAAAAATTAAATAAAAAGTGATCAAAAAGTCATACACACCCCAGAATGGTATCAATAAAAACTTCAGATAGCCCTGCAAAAAATGAGCCCCCATACAGCTCCGTACACATAAATACCAAAAAGTTATAGGGGTCAAGATATGACAAGGAAAAAAAAAAAGGCCAACTTTATAATTATTTATCACCATCTAAACGCAGGAAAAACTATACATATTAGGTATCGCCGGATTCGTACTGACCATTAGAATGAAAGTAACTGGTCAGTTTTAATGAACATCGAACGCTGTAAATAAGAAACCCGTAGAACTGTAGCGGAATAGCTTTTTTTTGCAATTTCACCCGATTTGGAATTTTTTTCCCGCTTCCCACTACACCATATGCAATATTAAATGGTGGCGTTGGAAAGTACAACTTGTCCCGCAAAAAACAAGCCTTCATACAGCTATGTGAACAGAAAAATAAAACAGTTATGGCTGTTTGAAGGCAGGAAGCGCAAAACGAAAATGCATAACCGAAAAAACCTCCGGGGTAGAAGGGGTTAAAGCAGTTCTCTGGAAATGAAGCCTTTTTACATAATGCCAACAGCCTACCTCTATAAATAGAAGATTCATACTTACCTGCTGCTGTGGTCCTTTGCGCTTGCTTTCCACATTCATGGGCATGATCACATGCTACATTGCAGCCAATAATTTGTTTCAGCAAAGACATGAACTGAAGCGGCATATCACCTCTGAGGCCAGTTATTGGCTATCAGTGACAACTATCTACGTATACACACTTGCACAGAGAATGCTATCAATCACTGATAACACCTCCCCTGTGCACAACTATCAGTGACTAACAGCTATCTATGTATAGGCACTTACACAGAGAATGCTGTCAATCACTGATAACACCTCACCGTGTACAACTATCAGTGACTGACAGCTATCTATGTATACACACTTACACAGAGAATGCTAACAATCACTGATAACACCTCCCTGTGTACAACTATCAGTGACTGACAGCTATCTATGTATACACACTTACACAGAGAATGCTATCAATCACTGATAACACCTCCTCTGTGTACAGATATCAGTGACTGACATCTATCTATGTATACACACTTACACAGAGAATGCTATCAGTCACTGATAACACCTCCCTCATGTATGGCTATGAGTGACTGACAGATATCTATGTATACACACTTATACAGAGAATGCTATCAATAACTGATAACACCTCCTCTCTGTACAGATATCATTGACTGGCAGCTATCTATGTATACACACTTACACAGAAAATGCTATCAACCACTGATAACACCTCTTCTGTCTACAGATATCAGTGACTGACAGCTAGCTATGTATACACACTTACACAAAGAATGCTATCAGTCACTGCTAACACCTCCTCTGTGTACAGATATCAGTGACTGACAGCCTTCTCAGTATACACACTTAGGGCTTATTCAGACGGCCGTGTTTTTGCGGATCTGGCAAGTGTGTTCTGCAAATTGCCGGCACCCCACACAAAATGCCTATTCTTGTCCGCAATTGCTGACAAGAATAGGACATGTTCTATCTTTTTCGAGGTGCCGCGCAAAATTGCAGAATAGATGTGGACCCATTCACATGGTCGTGTGAACGGGCCCTTACACAGAGAATGCTATCAGTCAATGATAACACCTCCCCTGTGTACAACTATCAGTGACTGACAGCTATCTATGTATACACACTTACACAGAGAATGTTATCAATTACTGATAACACCCCTTCTGGCTACAGATATCAATGACTGACAGCTATCTATGTATACACACTTACACAGAGAATAATATCAATCACTGAAAACAATCTCCACCATGTACAACTATCAGTGACTGACAGCTATCTATGTAAACACACTTAGACAAAGAATACTGTCAATCACTGATAACACCTCTTCTGGCTACAGATATCAGTTACTGACAGCTATCTATGTATACACACTTACATAGAGAATGCTATCAGTCACTGATAACACCTCCCATGTGTACAACTATCAGTGACTGACAGCTATCTATGTATACACACTTACACAGAGAATGCTATCAATCACTGATAACACCTCCCTTGTGTACAACTATCAGTGACTGACGGCTATCTATGTATACACACTTACACAGAGAATGCTATGAATCACTGATAACACCTCCCCTGTGCACAACTATCAGTGACTGACGGCTATCTATGTATACACACTTACACAGAGAATGCTATGAATCACTGATAACACCTCCCCTGTGCACAACTAACAGTGACTGACAGCTATCTATGTATACACACTTACACAGAGAATGCTATTAGTCACTGATAACACCTCCTCTGTGTACAGATATCAGTGACTGACAGCTATCTCTGTATACACACTTATACAGAGAATGCTATCAATCACTGATAACACCTCCCCTGTGTACAGATATCAGTGACTGACAGCTATCTCTGTATACACACTTATACAGAGAATGCTATCAATCACTGATAACACCTCCCCTGTGTACAGATATCAGTGACTGACAGCTATCTATGTATAAACACTTACACACAGAATACTATCAATCACTGATAACACCTCCCCTGTATACAACTAACAGTGACATCAAGCCCATTTGTTTTTATATACAGTATATTCTACTGCTACAATATCACCAATTCAAAAAAACCAAGATGGTACCCTCCTCATTTACTCTTATAACAACTTGTCAACTCAAAAATATTAGTTACTTTCATGCATGAGACCATCAAATTAGATTTTAGATTTTAAAGGGAATATGTCTGAAGACTGTCTATATAATGTTTTTAGACATGTAGCTGTGGTTCACCTGATTAAAACATTTTCTTTTGTTGATCCAAGACTCCGTTCCCGAGTCACTGCATTGCCACAGTCAATCAAATAAGCCAGAGAGGGCCTGGCCACATAAATGAGTGGAGCTTAGGTGCAATAAGAGAAATGATGATGCCCTCCCTGCACCAAAGACCTAATCTGCATATTAAGAAAAAATATCATAACTCAGGAACGGATCCTCAGGTCAACAAAAGAGAAACATCATTTTAATCAAGTGAACCAGAGCTATGTGTCTATGAAAACAGTTGGATAAGGAGGTCGCTGGTGACAGATTCCCTTTAAGCCTACTGATGAACAGATTAATATCCTGAAATGTGCTAATCATCCACCCATCCCCATGCTCTTTAAATGATGCATTTCTCATCTCACTGTATAAGGGTACATTCACATGACCGTATGTGTTTTGTGGTCCGCAAATCAGGGACATCGGCTATGTGTGGTCCGCGTTTTGCCAGCCCTATGGTAGAAATGCCTATTCTTGTCCACAGTTGCGGTCAAGAATAGGTCATACTCTATCTTTTTTGCTGGGTTGCGAAACAGAAGTACGGATGTGGACATCACACATTGTGCTATTCGCATCTTTTGTGGCCCTATTGAAATGAATGGGTCCGCATCCGTTCTGTAAAATTGCAGAGCGGATATGGACCCATATATGGGGTCGTGTGAATGTACCCTTACTCTCCAGAGGAACAGCTACACCAAAGCCCTGGTGTTGAGTGGGCCCAAAGGTCACTCTGCTACATAACAAGACACTAGTTTTATAAATGCCACATATTAGGGAGATAAGGGTGTCATTTGATAAATCTTTCACTGGGCCCAGGTGCCTAATCTACACCGGTGGGTCCTTATACACTGCTGTTTTACTAATATCTCCTGTAGACAAGGTAAAGGCAACTTAAATGGGTTCTACAATTTTTAAATAACACTTTTTCTGCACACAATACCACAAACAATCTATATTTTTACCCCATAAACCCCAGCACTTTCCTTCCCCTTTTCTCAGATTCATTTCATCCTGGCAGGATGTTTACATGCAGAACTTCCTGTTTTCTAACCAAACCCAGCATGCTTTGCTCTGTAATATTTCACAGAGCTTTCTCCACCTGCCACACTATCTTTTCTCTGCAGTAGTCATGTTCCCTATATCTCCCCTCACCATGTTAGGTGAAGAAAACCCCTCGAAACATTACAGAGCAAAGAATCATGGTATTAGTTAGAAAACCCAGCAGAAAGCTGATGAAAACAGGAAGGTCTCCATACAAACATCCTGTCTAGATTAAATGATGCAGAAAACAGGGGAATGAAAGTGCTGACATGAAAAACAGGTATTCAGGGCAAGTATATGTTTGGGGTACTCTAGCCAGATAATAAAAATTTCATTATGAAACTGGGGAACCTCTTTAACAGTTTTTTGGTGCAGAGCTTTGACATTCATTTTACTCTATGTGTAGGAGTGTCTTTTTTATCAGTGTTATATTTAGCGGATCCATAATGTCATCAGATTCAAATGTAGGCGGCCACTTAAAGTTATTTTTAAGCTGAGTAAGCGGTAATACATTGTTTCACATATCCAAAACATTTTTTCTCACTGAGTAGTTTTGAACCATTTTACGGCCATTTCACTGATTTTTTTGTAGATACTATAATACGGCATTTGCTTTTTAAATGGATAACATATGTTGCTGGTGTTAATGGTTTAATTGCTGTTTATTGAAAATTTGAAGGATTTAAAGAGTTACCACTAATTACTCTGATAAAGAGGTTATCCCATACAAACTATTATTATGCAATGAATAGGACATTTCAAATGAAGAATTGTTGAAAACATTGTTAGGTTTTTTTAGGTACTAGGTATTATTACGTACTTAGGTATTGTTAGGTACTTAGGTAGTATTGCAAATTGCAATGTACTTGCAAGGAAAATATTGTTGGGTTTCTTAGGTAGTTAAGTACATTACATTTTCCTTTATAGTAGGGACCTCTGCTTTCTATTCCTCTGGCGCACCATCTCCAGTATTCAGTGGTGGACTACTGTGTTCAGTAGCTTCCCTGCTCTCTCATAGAGAAGCAGGTGAAGAGTACCAGAATCCAGACACTTTTCATTCATTCCTACTTGTAAATTAATAAAAATATACAGTACAGACCAAAAGTTTGGACACATCTTCTCATTCAAAAAGTTTTCTGTATTTTCATGACTATGAAAATTGTAGATTCACACTGAAGGCATCAAAACTATGAATTAACACATGTGGAATTATATACTTAACAAAAAAGTGTGAAACAACTGTAAATATGTCTTATATTCTAGGTTCTTCAAAGTAGCCACCGTTTGCTTTGCTTTACTGCTTTGCACACTTTTGGCATTCTCTTGATGAGCTTCAAGAGGTAGTCACCTGAAATGGTTTTCACTTCACAGGTGTGCCCTGTCAGGTATAATAAGTGGGATTTCTTGCCTTATAAATGGGGTTGGGACCATGAGTTGTGTTGGGCAGAAAGAAGTCAGGTGGATACACAGCTGATAGTCCTACTGAATAGACTGTTAGAATTTGTATTATGGCAAGAAAAAAGCAGCTAAGTAAAGAAAAATGAGTGGCCATCATTACTTTAAGAAATGAAGGTCAGTCAGTCCGAAAAATTGGGAAAACTTTGAAAGTGTCCCCAAGTGCAGTCGCAAAAACCATCAAGCGCTACAAAGAAACTGGCTCACATGAGGACCTCCCCAGGAAAGGAAGACCAAGAGTCACCTCTGCTGCGGAGGATAAGTTCATCCGAGTCACCAGCCTCAGAAATTGCAGGTTAACAGCAGCTCAGATTAGAGACCAGGTCAATGCCACACAGAGTTCTAGCAGCAGACACATCTCTACAACAACTGTTAAGAGGAGACTGTGTGCAGCAGGCCTTCATGGTAAAATAGCTGCTAGGAAACCACTGCTAAGGACAGCCAACAAGCAGAAGAGACTTGTTTGGGCTAAAGAACACAAGGAATGGACATTAGACCAGTGGAAATCTGTGCTTTGGTCTGATGAGTCCAAATTTGAGATCTTTGGTTCCAACCACAGTGTCTTTGTGCGACGCAGAAAAGGTGAACGGATGGACTCTACATGCCTGGTTCCCACCATGAAGCATGGAGGAGGAGGTGTGATGGTGTGGGGTGCTTTGCTGGTGACACTGTTGGGGATTTATTCAAAATTGAAGACATACTGAACTAGCATGGCTACCACAGCATCTTGCAGCGGCATGCTATTCCATCCGGTTTGCGTTTAGTTGGACCATCATTTATTTATCAACAGGACAATGACCCCAAACACACCTCCAGGCTGTGTAAGGGCTATTTGACCAAGAAGGAGAGTGATGGGGTGCTACGCCAGATGACCTGGCCTCCACAGTCACCAGACCTGAACCCAATCGAGATGGTGAAGACAAAAGGGCCAACAAGTGCTAAGCATCTCTGGGAACTCCTTCAAGACTGTTGGAATACCATTTCAGGTGACTACCTCTTGAAGCTCATCAAGAGAATGCCAAGAGTGTGCAAAGCAGTAATCAAAGCAAAAGGTGGCTATTTTGAAGAACCTAGAATATAAGACATATTTTCAGTTGTTTCACACTTTTTTGTTAAGTATATAATTCCACATGTGTTAATTCATAGTTTTGATGCCTTCAGTGTGAATCTACAATTTTCATAGTAATGAAAATACAGAAAACTCTTTGAATGAGAAGGTGTGTCCAAACTTTTGGTCTGTACTGTATATACAGTGTGATGTCAGTTGTGCACTTTGTATCTCAAAGGTTCTGTGTGGGGATTAGGCACTTAGCTGGCCAGCAGGGGCGTAGCTATAGGGGGTGCAGAGGTGGCACTCGCTACCGGGCCCAGGAGCCTGAGGGGGCCCAAAGACCCTTGTGCTGCATCAGAAGACACCAGTATTATAGAAAGTGCATGCTGGTTAAGTAACACCTCTGGCTGGAGGGAATGGGTTGGGTCAAGAATTTGGCATGGCAGGTGGTGTGGGGGGGTGCCGTTTCAATTCTTGCCTTAGGCTGCACGTAAGGCAATGTGCACCCCTGCCCACTGGCCACAAAGCACTGAGAAAAGGGGAGCCCAAGCTGAACTCCTGCACCAGGGCCCATGAGCCTTTAGCTACGCCCCTGCTGGCCAGCCAGCCCCTTGGTAACAGTTGTCAGGTGCAGGATGTTTCCACCTCTTCCTCTTGTGGGAAGCAGTTCAGTCTGGTGTTGGCTGTGCGTATGTGTGCAGCCAGGAGCCTGTGTGAGGAGCTGCAGCAATGTCAGCCTGGTGTCTGGAGAGAAGCAGCAGACAGGGATATTCCTTCCCTGTGGGTCCAGAGCAGCCAGAAAGACAATGTGTAAAGTGTCTACCTCTGTGAGAATTATTGAGCCTAAGAGAAGGGTTAGTGGCCATACAATTGTCAGAGAAGGTAACACCTATACTTTGGCCATAGACTTCCCTGCTAGATTAAAGAAGCAGTCTGGCCATCGGTTTGAAAAGACTGCACCTCGCTGAGGGTACTGTGGATATATAGATCTAAAGATAAAGTGCAACTCCTAGGCCATGATATTGTACAGTCTGGTTGGAGAAAGGAAATCTCATAGGGGACTAGTATATGGCCTACCCTTCCCTACACAAAGCCTTGGGAAAGCTGCATATATACGTGTATGATAATAAATGTGAGCCTGCTACCATGAAACTGTGTATTTGCAAATTGCCACCATTGCCTATAGTAAAGAACTGTTCTTGGTTTTAAAACGGGCCTTGTTATTGTGAGTGCCAGCATCTGCACCAATACAGTTTTGCATGGTATCCCACTGTGAAAGAGCTCTATCTTGCACCTACAAGAACCTATTTCCACCAAGGGCAGACCCAACTGCCATCAGGCAGGAGCCCCAAAAGCCAGGGAGTGCCCTTAATGGAAGAAAAGGTGTGTGCTTCTCATCATTTCACAGCCTGGGGAGTGCCAGAGTGAGGACTGCCACTGTGAGTACTAACACCCCCATCATTTCCAGTATCAGCAAGGTAGTACTGGAAGGGTGAACAAGAGCTAGCTGCAATACCCTCCTGGGAGGTGCTAGATGGTGACATGGGATGAGCTGCTGCCCACCTACAGAAAGTGAAATAAAAATGAGAAAATGTACATTGTACAGCAATGTTTTTGCCTTGATATAGTTAAAACAATTCTATGTACATATTGCATATATTTTATTTATTTTTTAATTCATGGGATAAACCTTTTAACTCTCAGCTGGTTATTATTTCTTTTTGTAGGCTGTTCCACAATAATATGCACTAATATTTCTATGGTTCTAGCATTATTTCCAGTTATATCAGAGACCAAGACAAATTGTCACTGGCACAACAGATTTACAGATTTTTCCTTAGATTCCTCTTGAGCTGACATGTTCCAAGATTTGTGGTGTGAGATGGCCAGCTTTAATAAAGAAAAAAAAATTCTGAGCTTGGCTGTGAGTGTAGCCTGTCTTCAAAAAAGTTATATTTATCGAGGTTCTTGGCACTTGAAACATTCAGCACCTCTGGTCGAGTCCCTTTGACAGTATTTCCAGTTCTGTAATGTCATGTTTCATTATTGTCATAGGAACACTGCAAATCAACAGTGTAAAAATTCCTTCACGTGAATACTACTGTCATTAGTATGTGTAGTATGTGGATATATAGAAGGCATTTTGATTGTGTTACTGTATGTATTTCATTACCATTTTTCCTCATCAGGGTCATGTGCTCCTTACTCCTTTTTGACGTGTCTAATTTGTTCATTAGGTTTGAACAATGCTATTTAATAATCCCTTACCACATGGTGGACAATCTGTATGTATAACTGATAATATGACCTTGTAATTATTGTTTGCAGCATATGTACAGCAGCATAAAAGCTTTATGCTTGTCCAAAGAGAACAATAAAACCACTAGGCACTTCACCTAGAGCTTACCTAGGGATCAATGGATGTTGTGTAACGAGAGCAAAATCAATTATGCCATTGAAGCTGTACAGTAGTGTTTTGCTTCTGTCGAAAATACATTTGCCGTTGGCTCTTTCGTGCTCGAAAGAGGATTAAATGCAACTTTTTGGTATGCAGAAGCCTTCAACTATTCAATTATATTTTACCCTTTTTATAAAATAAATTTTATAAAATAAATTTGTATAACATGAATAATAACAACTCGTTGTTGTTATTATTACTGACTGTTTCCCTATGCCCCAGTTCTTTTTATTTTCATATGGTACACAGCAAAGGTATAAATAATTTAGTATGACGGATAAACACGAGCTCCCTGATGATTGATAAAATCAAATGCTGTAATATATTAAGAGGAACATTTGAGTCTGGAAATGTATGTAGTTATGTGCTATATGCATGAAGAAGGGCTGAATTTAACATTTACTGTAACTTTCCTGTGTGATTACTGTGATAACTGGCTGTTGATATCTTGACATTATATGATATTTTTTCAACTTAAAGGGGTTCAGCTCTGAACCCGGACATACCCCCTTTTTCAACCAGGTAGCCACCATAATCTGAGGATCAGAGCATTTGCCTGTGCTGAATCACACAGGGCAAAGGCTTTTTTAGGAGATCCAGTGACATTCCGGGCTCACCATGGGGAAAGCTAGGCAGAGGCTTCCGCCTTGCAGTGAGCCCAGTGACGTCACCGGCACTAATGGGTGGCCTTTAGTGCTGCTCTAGCCTGTAAGTGCTAAAGCCCACCCATCAGAGCCAGTGACGTCACCGGCAACACTGCTAAGCAGAAGCCTCCTCCTAGCAATGTAATAATATAAACAAAAAAGCCCTTGCCCTGCGCAATACAGCGCAGAACAAGGCAGAGCATCGGAGCATGAAACTCTCATCATGGGGGCCGGAGGGGTGAAAATGGGGGTATGGCTTCAAGGCTTAGTTCTTCTGTACATGACAAACTCAACTAACCTGCCCCTGAAAAGAATGTTATACATGTACAGGTGAGACTAATGTATAAATATATAGCTCAAATATTAAATACCACCGAACCAACATCCATTAATCATAATTATATAAAAAAGGGACGTCCCATCCTAGATGAAGGTCGGAAAAATTCAGACAAAAATAGCAGACCTACTATCAATCCCCACTGGGCTCACCTGTAGACATGATCGGGGGGAACGCTTACTGGGGTGACCAGGTAAATGCCTCGACACGTGTTTCGCCTTACAGGCTTTGTCAGGAGGTCAAAAATAAACTGACCTGGTGTCCTTATATACCTGATTTTGGCGCCCAAACACATACAGGTGGCATATATCTGGCGCATACTCCCTGGGTGATGCACGTCGCGTCACATCTACGTTGGAGGCTCTTAAGTTACAACTATGACACCATCCATTTAAGCAGTAACAAGTCACTCTTCCTCTGGCTTGCGATGCAATGAAGATAGCTTTATCTGCATTCAACACGGCTCTCTTCACCTGACACAGTACCACACAATCTCCTGCCTTCTACTGACCATGAGGTCTGCAGAACACTGCTCTTTATGCTCTGCTACATACCGTCACATGGTCTCAAACATTTGCCTATCCTATTATCCAACTATGGCAATACCATTGGTCAGATATCAGTATAACATCAGTTTGTTACCAAAACACACATTGACAATGCACACATTTATGATTACACCATGATAGATATATATATATATATATATACACTGTATATATACACTTAAAGGCACAGGGCATGTTAATTTACCATCACAACATGCCATATCATCATGGATGCAATTTACATGGAATGGCTGGGAAATATATAGTAGCAGCATGCATACAACATAACATTAAAGCAATACTGGCATGCTGTAGTACAGTCATATTACACCTTTGTGCTGTTGTAACAAAGGTGGAGAAGAGTTGACAGAAGGTGACACACCCTACTCTCCTTCATAGGATGGACAAGGAGGACTGTTGTCTCCTGAGATGTTGAAATCTGATGATATGACTTTGAACCAACAGTTATCCCCATTTTGATTTTTCACTCTGGGAACTTTACTGTATATATGTAGGCTCTTGATTTTAGTATTTGTATATGATGTAACATTTGTTATATATCATGAACAAATGTATATTTTTTGCACATACGTTAACTTTAGAGAAGTAAAATAAAAGCTTTGTAGTTGCACATACAGTGGGGGAAAAAAGTATTTAGTTTAACTGTGCAAGTTCTCCCACTTAAAAAGATGAGAGAGGCCTGTAATTGACATCATAGGTAGACCTCAACTATGAGAGACAAAATGAGTAAACAAATCCAGAAAATCACATTGTCTGATTTTTAAAGAATTCATTTGCAAATTATGGTGGAAAATAAGTATTTGGTCACCTACAAACAAGCAAGATTTCTGGCTCTCACAGACCTGTAACTTCTTCTTTAAGAGACTCCTCTGTCCTCCACTGATTACCTGTAGTAATGGCACCTGTTTGAACTTGTTATCAGTATAAAAGACACCTGTCCACAACCGCAAACAGTCACACTCCAAACTCCACTATGGTGAAGACCAAAGAGCTGTTGAAGGACACCAGAAACAAAATTGTAGACCTGCACCAGGCTGGGAAGACTGAATCTGCCATAGGCAAGCAGCTTGGTGTGAAGAAATCAACTGTGGGAGCAATAATTAGAAAATGGAAGACCTACAAGGCCACTGATAACCTCCCTTGATTAGGGGCTCCATGCAAGATCTCACCCCGTGGGGTCAAAATGATCACAAGAACTGTGAGCAAAAATCCCAGAACCACACGGGGGACCTAGTGAATGACCTGCAGAAAGCTTGGACCAACGTATCAAAGGCTACAGTAACACATTAGGCGGCCAGGGACTCAGATCCTGCAGTGCCAGACGTGTCTCCCTGCTTAAGCCAGTACATATCCGGGCCCGTCTGAACTTTGCTAGAGAGCATTTGGATGTTCCAGAAGAGTATTGGGAGAATGTCATATGGTCAGATGAAACCAAAGTAGAACTGTTTGGTAGAAACACAACTCGTCGTGTTTCGAGGAGAGTGAATGCTGAGTTGCATCCAAAGAATGCTGTTTCTTGTTTGCTGTTTCTCTGCAAAGGAACTAGGAAGACTGATCCGTGTACATGAAAGAATGAATGGGGCCATGTATCGTGAGATTTTGAGTGCAAACCTCCTTCCATCAGCAAGCGCATTCAAGATGAAACGTGGCTGGGTCTTTCAGCATGACAATGATCCCAAGCACACCGCCAGGGCAACGAAGGAGTGGCTTCGTAAGAAGCATTTCAAGTTCCTGGAGTGGCCTAGCCAGTCTCTAGATCTCAACCCTATAGAAAACCTTTGGAGGGAGTTGAAAGTCCGTGTTGCCCAGCAACAGCCCCAAAACATCACTGCTCTAGAGGAGATCTGCATGGAGGAATGGGCCAGCATACCAGCAACAGTGTGTGCCAACCTTGTGAAGACTTACAGAAAACTTTTGACCTCTGTCATTGCCAACAAAGGATATATAACAAAGTATTGAGATGAACTTTTGTTATTGACCCAATACTTATTTTCCACCATAATTTGCAAATAAATTCTTTAAAAATCAGACAATGTGATTTTCTGAATTTGTTTTCTCATTTCGTCTCTCTTATAGTTTGCTTTGATGTCAATTACAGGCCTCTCTCATCTTTTTAAGTGGGAGAACTTGCACAATTGGTGGCTGACTAAATACTTTTTTCCCCATTGTATTTGCTTTTTATTCTTTTTTTTAACAGAGAAACATTATGTTCACAAACAAAATGAATATCTTTTGAACTATATATGGAAGCATTGCCTGTAGCTAAGAGCTTTATGCTTGATTTAACATTGTTATTTTAACATAGACATAGAGTATTATGATTAAACGGAAGGCAAATGAGCCATGTTCTGATGTGTTGTCCCAAATAGCTAAAGTATTATTATTTTTTTCTTTTTTTTTAAACAAATAGACTACTATAAAAGTGAAATCTCAAAGTGGTAGTATACTGCAGCATCCCGATTCTTAAGGTGATACTGTACTTTGAAAAAAACTTTTGATATGGTATGTTGTAGGAACATATCAAAAGTTTAGATCAGTGAGGGTCTGAGCGCAGAGAACGCCAGTAATCTCCAGAATGAAGAGAGAGAAGTGTGCACTTAGCGTTCTCACTCCTCGCTGCACAAGACAGGAGAGAGATGGGCCCAATGGCATGTCGAAGCTGTTTGGCACCCAGGACGGGTCTTCTCTCTGGCAACCCCCCATACTTTAAAACATTGTGCCCCCTTACAGTAGTTATGCCCCCATTGTGCCCCCTCACAGTAGTAGTGCCCTCATTATGCCCCTTCACAATAATTATGCTCTCATTGTGCCCTTTCACAGTAGTTAAGCCCACATTGTGCCCCTTCACAATAGTTACACCCTAAATGCACCCTTTTACAGTAGTTATACCCACATTGTGCCCCTCACAGTAGCTATACCCACATTGTGCCCCCTCACAATAGTTATCCCTTCATTGTGCCCCCTTTGCAGTAGTTATGTCCTCGTTGTGCCCACCCCCTGTCCATAGTAGTTATGCCCTCTCTGTGGCCTATTCACAGTAGTAATGCCCTCTTTGTGCCACTCATTGTAAATAAAATAAAAAAAACTGTAACTACTCACCTTTTCCTGTTCCTGATGATCAGATCCAGCACTCCTCTGCAGGCACAGATTGCACTGCTGTACTGTGAGGGAGGAGGCTAAATAATGACGCAGGGAGCAGACAGCTCTTTGCTTCACCATTCAGTGCCCCGGCCTGGAGGAGGGGATTACTGCTGTGTGGCAGGCAGGGAACAAATGAAGATCCTAATATACCTCATGAAACACATCTGCCTGCTTTTCTGTCTATTTTAATCCACGGCCCGAGCCTCATTCTGCCATGCAGCCGAGTTTCAAGTGAAATGGTCCGCATTTGGGATATGATGCACACACGGCCCATATATTATGGACCCGCTATTTTGCGGCCCACAATAGGGGGCACACAGGCATGAGGCCTAAGGCACTGATGAAATGACACCTGAGGTGCTGTTGTCTCTATGGGATCACCGTTGGCCAGGGATGTCTTGTGCATGCTGGGATTTTTACTTTCACTTTCAAGCTGCTCCACTCACATAGCCTCTCATCAATGGGAGCATGCTATGCTGAACAAATTATATACAGTGCCTACAAGTAGTATTCAACCCCCTGCAGATTTAGCTGGTTTGATAAGATGCAAATAAGTTAGAGCCTTCAAACTTCAAACAAGAGCAGGATTTGTTAACAGATGCATAAATCTTACAAACCAAAAAGTTATGTTGCTCAGTTAAATTTTAATAAATTTTAAACATAAAAGTGTGGGTCAATTATTATTCAACCCCTCAAACCACCAGAATTCTGTTTGGTTCCCCTAAAGTATTAAGAAGTAGTTCAGGCACAAAGAACAATGAGCTTCACATGTTTGGATTAATTATCTGTTTTTCCAGCCTTTTCTGACTATTTAAGACCCTCCCCAAACTTGTGAACAGCACTTATACATAGTCAACATGGGAAAGACAAAGGAGCATTCCAAGGCCATCAGAGACAAGATCGTGGAGGGTCACAAGGCTGGCAAGGGGTACAAAACCCTTTCCAAGGAGTTGGGTCTACCTGTCTCCACTGTTGGGAGCATCATCCGGAAGTGGAAGGCTTATGGAACTACTGTTAGCCTTCCACGGCCTGGACAGCCTTTGAAAGTTTCCTCCCGTGCCGAGGCCAGGCTTGTCCGAAGAGTCAAGGCTAACCCGAGGACAACAAGGAAGGAGCTCCGGGAAGATCTAATGGCAGTGGGGACATTGGTTTCAGTCAATACCATAAGTAACGTACTCCACCGCAATGGTCTCCGTTCCAGACGAGCCCGTAAGGTACCTTTACTTTCAAAGCGTCATGTCAAGGCTCGTTTACAGTTTGCTATGAGACAGACTGGTTCAAGGTTCTCTGGTCTGATGAGACCAAGATCGAGATCTTTGGTGCCAACCACACACGTGACGTTTGGAGACTGGATGGCACTGCATACGACCCCAAGAATACCATCCCTACAGTCAAGCATGGTGGTGGCAGCATCATGCTGTGGGGCTGCTTCTCAGCCAAGGGGCCTGGCCATCTGGTCCGCATCCATGGGAAGATGGATAGCATGGCCTACCTGGAGATTTTGGCCAAGAACCTCCGCTCCTCCATCAAGGATCTTAAGATGGGTCGTCATTTCATCTTCCAACAAGACAACGACCCAAAGCCCACAGCCAAGAAAACCAAGGCCTGGTTCAAGAGGGAAAAAATCAAGGTGTTGCAGTGGCCTAGTCAGTCTCCTGACCTTAACCCAATTGAAAACTTGTGGAAGGAGCTCAAGATTAAAGTCCACATGAGACACCCAAAGAACCTAGATAACTTGGAGAAGATCTGCATGGAGGAGAGGGCCAAGATAACTCCAGAGACCTGTGCCGGCCTGATCAGGTCTTATAAAAGACGATTATTAGCTGTAATTGCAAACAAGGGTTATTCCACAAAATATTAAACCTATGGGTTGAATAATAATTGACCCACACTTTTATGTTTAAAATTTATTAAAATTTAACTGAGCAACATAACTTTTTGGTTTGTAAGATTTATGCATCTGTTAATAAATCCTGCTCTTGTTTGAAGTTTGAAGGCTCTAACTTATTTGCATCTTATCAAACCAGCTAAATCTGCAGGGGGTTGAATACTACTTGTAGGCACTGTATACACAGTATATCTCTCATGATACAAATATCTCTTAGATTTTTAATTATTGTCTGGTGTACTTTATTTCTTTAAATGCTTAAGGTGGCCAACCCCTTTAAGTTAGGACACAATTAGAGATGAGCGAGCACTAAAATGCTGGGGTGCTCGTTATTCGAGACAAACTTTTCCCGATGCTAGGGTGCTCGTTTCGAGTAACGAACCCCATTGAAGTCAATGGGAGACTCGAGCATTTTTGCAGGGGACCAAGGCTCTGCCTAGGGAAGGCTGGGTGAAAACTTGGAAACCTCAGAAAATGATGGAAACACCACGGAAATGGACAGGAAACAGCAGGGGCAGCATGCATGGATGCCTCTGAGGCTGCCTAATCCCACTATTAACCCAAATTCTCCTGCAACAGCCTGGTGGTTACCCTCATGGCAATTGTGCTCACCCAGACCAAGAAAGGCGAGGCACATGCCCATCACATGTTAGGGAAGCACCCAACTAGGTGCAACGAAGGTCCATCACCCATGCCCATGCTGGCACTGCTCTCCTATCCCCAGCCACATGATGCAGGCATAAGCCTGACACAGCATGGCGGTGACACCAACAAGTGACCAAGTTAGATGAGGTAGCAGGTGAGCCACCCAAAAATTTAGCCTGACGCAGCATGGCGGTGACAACAGAGTGTGCGAGTGACACTGCGGGAGCAGGCGAACCACATAAACATTTTTCGTGGCCCTGTATGGCGGCGGTGACAACAGAGTGACTGAGTTAGTATGCGGTAGCTGGTGAAGCACCCAAAAATTTAGCCTGACACAGCATGGCGGTTACACCACCAATGACTTTGTCCGACTGAGAATGCAGTGAAATGGCTTTTGTTGAGCCTCCAAAAAATTTTTTCTTTTCGGAGTACATAAAGTCGACCCTCCGCAAAAAAATTTTTTTTAAATGTCGGTACTTGCGCCTCCTGAAAAATTGTTTTGGACTGTCTGTTTGACACTCCTGAAACATTGTTTTACACTGTCTGTAGTTGACACTGCAGAAAAATTGTTTGGAGAGAGGGCCTGTGGGTGGCCCTCTGGAAAAATTGTTTAGAGAGAGGGCCTGTAGGTGGACCTCCGGAAAAATTGTTTGGAGAGAGGGCCTGTAGGTGGCCCCCCGGAAAAATTGCTTAGAGAGAGGGCCTGTAGGTGGACCTCCGGAAAAATTGTTTAGAGAGAGGGCCTGTAGGTGGCCCCCCGGAAAAATTGTTTGGAGAGAGGGCCTGTAGGGGGCCCTTTGGAAAAATTATTTAGAGAGAGGGCCTGTAGGTGGACCTCCGGAAAAATTGTTTGGAGAGAGGGCCTGTAGGGGGCCCTCTGGAAAAATTGTGGTAAAAGAGTGCCAGTTGGCCCTCTAAAAAATTGTGTTTTTTGGGTCAGCGTTAGGCAAAGACGACAAGGAGGAGGAGGAGTAGAGAAGAGGAATCGGATACATAAGTAATGTTAATCTTTAGCTGCTTTCCCCCGGAGGAGATTTGAATTCCGGTGAAATCCAGGCTTTGTTCATTTTAATAAGCATCAGCCTGTCAGCGCTGTCAGTTGACAGGCGTGTACGCTTATCAGTGATGACGCCACCAGCTGCACTGAATACCCGCTCTGACAACACGCTAGCAGCAGGGTAGCCCAGCACCTCCAAGGCGTACAGCGCCAGTTCAGGCCACGTGTCCAGCTTTGAAACCCAGTAGTTGTATGGAGCAGAGTGATCGGTCCGGACGTTGGTATGGTCAGCTAGGTACTCCCTCACCATCTTTCTGTAAAGCTTACCCCTACTCTGCCTAGACTGGGGACAGGTGACAGTGTCTTGCTGGGGTGACATAAAACTGGCAAAGGCCTTGGAGAGCATTCCCCTGCCAGTGCTGGACAAGCTGCCTGCTTGCCTCCTCTCCCCCGCTACTTGGCCCACAGAACCACGCCCTCTGCCGCTAGCGGCGTCAGATGGGAAGGATTGTTTCAGCTTGTGCACCAGGGCCTATTGATATTGATTCACTCTCATACTCCTTTCCTCTACAGGGATGAGAGTGGAAAGGCTCTGCTTGTACCGTGGGTCCAGGAGAGTGAACACCCAGTAATCGGTGTTTGAAAAAATGCTTCTAACGCGAGGGTCACGGGATAGGCAGCCTAACATGAAGTCTGCCATGTGCGCCAGAGTCCCAATACGCAAGAATTCCCTCTCCTCACTGGCCTGACTCTCCATTTCCTCCTCCTCCTCCTCCTCCTCCTCCTCTTCAGCCCATACACGCTCAAGAGTTAAGAAGGACTGAGCATTGGTACCCTCTTCTGTCTCGCCGACATTCTCCTCCTCTTTTCTCCTCATCCTCATCTCCCTCCTCCAATACGCGCTGAGAAACAGACCGGAGGGTGCTCTGGCTATCAAGCGACGTATCTTCCTCCACCGTCTCTTGTGACAAGCGCAAAGCTTCCGACTTCATGCTGAGCAGTGAGTTTTTCAACAGGCAAAGCAGCGGGATGGTGAGGCTGATAATGGCGGCATCGCCGCTGACTATCTGTGTTGACTCCTCAAAGTTGCTCAACACCTGGCAGATATCAGACATCCACGTCCACTCCTCATTGTAGACTTGAGGAATCTGACTGACCTGACTACCAGTTCTGGTGGAAGTTGACATCTGGCAGTCTACAATCGCTCTGCGCTGCTGGTAAACTCTGGATAACATGTTTTATGTCGAATTCCATCTTGTGGGCACGTCGCACAACAGTCTGTGAGCGGGCAGTTGTAGGCGGCGCTGCGCTGCCCTGAGAGTGGCAGCATCTGTGGTCGACTTGCGGAAATGCGCACAGATGCGGCGCACCTTGGTGAGCAAATCAGACAGATTGGGGTATGTCTTGAGGAACCGCTGTACTATGAGATTGAACACGTGGGCCAGGCATGGCACATGTGTCAGTCTGCCGAGTTGCAGAGCCGCCACCAGGTTACGCCCGTTGTCACACACAACCAGGCATGGCTTGAGGTTCAGCGGTGCCAGCCGCACATTGGTCTGCGCCGTGATGCCCTGTAAGAGCTCTTGGGCGGTGTGCCTTTTGTCACCTAAGCTCAGCAGTTTGAGCACCGCCTGCTGGCGCTTACCCACAGCACTGCTGCTGCGCCTAGAGCTACCGACTGAAGGCGCTGTGCCCACGGATGGTAATTCGGAGGAGGAGGTGGAGGAGGAGGAGGGGTTGGAGGAGGAGGCATAGTAGATCTGACAGATCGTGACCGAGGTAGGCCCCGCAATCCTCGGTGTGGGCAGTACATGAGCGTCCCCAGGGTCAGACTCGGTCCCAGCCTCCACCAAGTTAACCCAATGTGCCGTCAGTGAGATATAGTGTCCCTGCCCGGCAGCACTTGTCCACGTGTCCGTGGTTAGGTGGACCCTCTCAGAAACAGCGTTGGTCAGGGCATGGATGATGTTCTGTGACACGTGCTGGTGTAGGGCTGGGACGGCACATCGGGAAAAATAGTGGCGACTGGGGACCGAATACCGAGGGGCAGCCACCGCCATGAGGTTGCGAAAGGCCTTGGTCTCTACCAGCCTATAGGGCAGCATCTCCAGGCTCAGCAATTTGGAGATGTGGACGTTGAGGGCTTGGGCATGTGGGTGGGTGGAACTGTATTTCCTCTTGCGCTCCAGCTTCTGCTGTAAAGACAGCTGAACGCTGCGTAGGGACACATTGGTGGACGCTGTGGAGGATCATGGAGGCGAAGGTGTGGTTTTCCGGCAGGAGGCACTCGTGCCGGGGTCCTGGGCAGGGGGTTGACTAGCAGAGGCAGCGAGTGACACAGGGGAAGGAGCAGTGGTGGGACCCGCAGGAGGTGAACGGCCTTGGTTCCATTGAGTGGGGTGTTTAGCACTCATATGCCTGCGCATGCTGGTGGTGGTTAGGCTAGTAGTGGTGGCACCCCTGCTGATCCTGGTGTGGCACAGGTTGCACACCACAGTCCGTCGGTCATCCTCAATTTCTTTAAAGAACCTTCAGACTTGCGAACATCTAGGCCTCGCCACGGGAGCTTCACTACGTGAAACAGTTGCTGCTGATGCACCAGCTCTGGTCCTTCTTCTCCCTCTGGCCACACCACTGCCTCTTCCAACCTGTTCTGGAGCAACACTTGCCTTCGTCTTCACTCGGCTTATCAACCCAGCTTGGGCCAGTCACCTCGTCATCCTCCGATTCCTCAGTCTGCTCCCCCCTCGGACTTCCTGCCCTGACAACAACTTCACCACTGTCTGCCCACCGTGTCTCCTCATCGTCCGACACCTCTTTACAAACTTCTTCCACTAACTCAACATTGTCATCATCATCATCATCACCCACAGACTGCGACAGTTGGAAAACTTGGGCATCGGGAACGAGGTCAGCAGCAACCTGAGAAGTGGTTTGTGACTCTGGGAAGGGTCCAGAAAACAGTTCCTCAGAGTATGCCGGATCGCATTCCAAATTTTCCTGGGAGGGGGCAGACTGGGGGGAAGGAGGTTGAGGTGGAGGAGCCAGAGGAGTGCTCCCTTGGGTAACGTGGGTGGACTGCGTGGAAGACTGACTGGTGGACAAATTACTTGAAGCATTGTCCGCAATCCACGACATCACCTGTTCGCACTGTTGTGGTTTCAACAGTCCTCTACCACATGTCCCTGTAAGTTGAGACATGAAGCTAGGGAGTGTAGCTCTGCGGCGTTCCCCTGCTCCCTCATCAGCAGGTACTGTCTCACCCTGCCCAGGACCACGGCCTCTGCCCCCTGCAGTAATTGAATGCCCACACCCACGCCCTCGACCCTTAGCCCTGGGGTTCAACATTTTCTGTATATAAGTGTATTATATAAAAAAAAAAATGGGCCTGCTGTACTGAAACCCACAAACTTGTTCAATCTGAACAAGTTAATATATAGGTGGATAAGTTAGAGCAAATTACGTATGTTATTACGTACAGTGCAGTATGGAGCAATTACACTGAAACTATTAGATTAGGCCGACTTGGTCTGCTTAAGTGCAACCCAGAAAAATGTCGCATTCAGATTTTTCTAATGTAGCTGTATCAGTGACAGCAAAAGACCTTTTTTAATTACGTGACGTACAGAATGGGTCACCTGGACAGAAAATACGGATTGTGCTTTGTATATAGGTGGATAAGTTAGAGCAAAATTACGTATTTATTACGTACCGTGCAGTATGGAGCAATTACACTGAAACTATTAGATTAGGCAGACTTGGTCTTCTTAAGTGCAACCCAGACAAATGTCGCACAGAGATTTTTTCTAATGTAGCTGTATCAGTGAGAGCAAAAGACCTTTTTTAATTACGTGACGTACAGAATGGGTCACCTGGACAGAAAATACGGATTGTGCTTTGTATATAGGTGGATAAGTTAGAGCTAAATTACGTATTTCATTACGTACCGTGCAGTATGGAGCAATTACACTGAAACTATTAGATTAGGCAGACTTGGTCTGCTTAAGTGCAACCCAGACAAATGTCGCACAGAGATTTTTCTAATGTAGCTGTATCAGTGAGAGCAAAAGACCTTTTTTAATTACGTGACGTACAGAATGGGTCACCTGGACAGAAAATACGGATTGTGGTTTGTGGTGACTGGACAGCTGAACTGTGACACACAGAATGGTTCCACACAGCTGTATGAAATGGATTTGTATCACTGAGATAAAACAACAAAAAAACTATTTTATTTTTTTTGGTTTTGTTTTTTTTAACGTGACGTGCAGAATATATCAGAGAGCAAACTCAGCCCCTGCTGACTGTGGCTATATTAAGTGCAACCCAGACAAATGTTGCACAGAGATTTTTCTAATGTAGCTGTATCAGTGAGAGCAAAAGACCTTTTTTATTACGTGACGTACAGAATGGGTCACCTGGACAGAAAATACGGATTGTGGTTTGTGGTGACTGGACAGCTGAACTGTGACACACAGAATGGTTCCACACAGCTGTATGAAATGGATTTGTATCACTGAGATAAAACAACAAAAAAACTATTTTTTTTTTTTTTGGTTTTGTTTTTTTTAACGTGACGTGCAGAATATATCAGAGAGCAAACTCAGCCCCTGCTGACTGTGGCTATATTAAGTGCAACCCAGACAAATGTCGCACAGAGATTTTTCTAATGTAGCTGTATCAGTGAGAGCAAAAGACCTTTTTTAATTATGTGACGTACAGGATGGGTCACCTGGACAGAAAATACGGATTGTGGTTTGTGGTGACTGGACAGCTGAACTGTGACACACAGAGTGGTTACACAAAGCTTTATGAAATGGATTTGTATCACTGAGATAAAACAATAAAAAAAAATTGTTATATATGGCGATAGCTGCACTACTAGTGCCAGCCAGCCCAGCCAGGAGACAAAAAAAATGTCTTGTAGCCCTTAGAAGGGCTGCTGGGTTCTTTTGAGATCACTCCTGCCTAACAGAGAACTAAATCCAGGCCCTAACACTCTCCCTGAAACGCAGCAGATCTGTCCCTAACGACATCCAGGCAGCGACTGAGCCGAGCACCGCGGACAGTCACTAGTATATTCCAGGGTCACCTGATCAGGCCAGCCAACCCCTGCTATCGACATGTAAGGGCCCCACGTGATGCTGGGTGTACCGCAGAGTCTCCTGGCTTGTGATTGGCTGAGTTTATAGGCGCCAAAAATTCAAAATGTGGGAGATGCCATTTCCTCGAGCATGGCGAGATACTCGTCCGAGCAGCGAGCACTTACGAGTACCCTAATACTCGAACGAGCACCAAGCTCGGACGAGCATGCTCGCTCATCTCTAGACACAATAAATTGGTGACGGATGCCCTTTAAATCTTGGCACAACCCTTTTTATTGTCTGCATTTTCAATGTAACAGTCAAACCACCTCAGATCTACTGAACCAAAACCTACAGCACCGTAGTCATCTATGAATGAGGTCAAATGTGAAGCTTCACTTTAAGGCAAATGCTTAGTAGCTATGTGCTATGTCACCATTATTATACCTCACTTTTCTATAAATTACTACTACTACAGAAGATATTTCAGCTGTACAGATGGCTTATTGGGAGAGTATAGTTTAAGAACCATATTATACTGATCTGTGAGCAATGCCACCATCTTCCTGGTACACCACACACATGATTGTAGTCAATGAAGATTACCTGAAATGAATAATGGTCCTTTTACACTGGTTAAGGACTGTGTCAGTTATGGAGAATGGACATTCATACAAATACTTGCTCCCAAAAAGTGCCTCACGTTAATGTGCCACCAATCACCCAACAAACAAACAAAACAATCATTTGTTGGGTAGTCACATCTTTGATTTGCTCCTTCCAAAATGCACAGTTAACGGGGGATGAACAATTGTACTAGTGATCAATCTCTCCCCCAATTAACTTGTGTATCATTGATTATCATTAGCTGTTGATCCATTAAAGAGGACACTTAGAGTGACCAATCATTCAGCCAACAGCTGTATCTTCTGAATTCCCCATGCACTTAGAGTACATGTTCAGTTTGGCTGAACATGTATGTGTATTGAGTGGATAGAGAGAACAAAAGAATTGAGCAAAAATATTCACCAGATTCTTCTCTCCCCTTACATTATCTGTCGGGAGCAGGTTCTATGCAGGTTGGGCAGAAAATACGTTAATATGCATGAGGACCTCTAGATAACCATCTTTTTTGGTACCTCCTTCAACGGTGTGCTGATCATGGAGTTTAGGCTGCTATTTGATGGGTTACTATGCTGGTTATAATACTAGTCTTGTAAAATCCTCCTCGTTGAGAAGATCCTTTCTCAAAGACTCTCTACTTTGAGAGGGGTCCTAAGCACAGGTTCCACCTTATAAACCTTAATTGGTTATGATGACAGTAATTGTCCTAAGTAGTCAACCCCTTTATTGGTCAATCTAGGATACAAGTTAGGAACTGTCTATACGTATAATGTTATATACTGTAAAACCTATAAAAAGAACTAGAAAGTATGGGATTATAGAGGCTCAAAAAAGTGATATTTTGTATTTCTGTCATTGGGATGTTGACCTATCAGTATATTTCTTGCTGGTTGATAGTTCATAGGTAGAAACAAATAAGAACTATTGCTACTGCTGTTTGGCAGCAGGGTTTATCATTTCTAAGATTCCAAATGTTGGAGGGCTGCTGAGTGACTTTGCATTATCAGAGATGTCTCTCACTTGTACAGTTCATTATTATTATTCATGTTAACTGAAAATAAAGTTTCTATAATGAGCAGAACCCTTATAAATCCCAGGGTTGCTCTTAAGTGATAACATTCATTTATGAGGAACCAATTATAGGCTTTTCATATGGGCTTAGAATCAAGGATGCTCATTGGAGTCTTTTTAATCCAGTTATAGCCTTGTTATAAAATGACCCTTCAAAACATAACCATTGGCATTAACGTAGGCATTATTCTATAATAATGACAACCTTCATGTGCCACACATGGGAAATAAAATGTCAGCGCTGCTGGCAGCTTTGAATGATACAAGATATGGTATTGTGATGAATGTTTACACTTGGGACACTCAGGGAGTAGATTTCTAAAGCATCTAAACTCCTTATAATCTGCTAATTGCTTTATTAGCTTGAATTGCAATCTACAAAAACAGAGACAGACAATTCTAATAAACCATGCAAGAGAAAAAGACTCAAGCATTTCTTGTCTGCACATAATGCTGACTCACAAAATGCTTTATCTAGGTTACTTTCTACGGTTCTTTCATATCTCTTTTGATGTGTGTTATGAATACATTTTCACAGAGCTAGGCTACTTTCACACTAGCGTTTTTAAATTCCGGTATTGAGTTCCGTTATAGGGGCTCAATACCGGAAAAAAACGCTTCAGTTTTGTCCCCATTCATTGTCAATGGGGACAAAACTGAACTGAAGACAACGAATGCTCCTGAAAGCATTCCGTTCTGTCTTCAGACCAGAGAACAAACCGCAGCATGCTGCGGTTTGCTCTCCGGTCCAGGCATCCGCACCAAGACGGATCCGGAATTACCCCCAATGCAAGTCAATGGGGACGGATCCGTTTGGTGTGGACACACCAGTAATCCGGATCTGTCCTCCATTGATTTGCAATGGGGGGTCATGCCGGATCCGGCTACATACATAGATACAGACATACATACATACATACACACATACATACTCATATACTCCAGGGACGCCGGCAGCATGTCTTCACGCGCCTCCTGCGCGCAGCTATGACGTTTCCCCACTGCGCCCAGCAGAGGGCGGCTGTGGGGAATCGTCATCACTGCGCGCAGTAGGTGCGTGAAGACGTTCTGCCGGCGTCCCTGGAGTATGTGAGTATGTATGTGTGTATGTATGTATGTATGTATGTCTGTGTCTTGTTCCAATGATGGTGTGTTAACATGTGTGGGGCCGGAGCGCTGCTCCGGCTCCACACATGTATCAGCGTTAGCACGGATCCGTTGGCACCCTTTAGGTGCCGTATCCGTGCTAACGCTAGTGTGAAAGAGGCCTAAGGCCTCATACCAGTGGCATAACTACAGGGGAAGCAGAGAAAGCGGCTGCTTCGAGCCTGAGTTGGGAAGGAGACCAGGAGCAGTGTCTTTTCTAGTACAATTCAGGCCAGGCCAAGCCCCCTCCAGATACACTCACATTGGTGCCCATGTCTGGCATAGGTGTACATACTAGAGTATGAAGGACCTTTGAGAAATAGTAATGGTAAGCTCACGGACCTTTGATGGTGTCATCATGTCACATGATCACAGGTCCTTTAGCCTCCAAAAGACAATACAGGAGAAGAAGGACAACGTAGAACCTGCAGCCTGTAGATAAATAAGTGTGTGTACTGGAAGGAAGGGGGGGGGAGCAGTCTGCCTTGGGTGCCAGCTGTCAGGGGGGTGCTGGATACAATGAGCGCTTTTATCAATACAGATGGATGTGCTCATTACTAGAGCGCAGGGATGCTGGTGGTCCTTTCACTTACTGAACATCCAGCTCCCCACACTCCTTCCTTTGTCCTGGTTGGCTATTTCCCCAATTAGCCCTGCAGGCACAAATCGTGTAGCTGGGCTGTGTAGGTGGAGCCCAGGAATCTTCCTGTGTACTTCTCCCACACACATGATCTGTGCCTGCAGGGGAGTGCTGTAGAGGATCTAGTCATCAGGAATGGGACAAGGTGAGTAGTTACTTTTAAAAAAAATTTTATTAACACTAAGGGGGCACAGAGAGGGCATTACCACTGTGAAGGACACAATGTGGGCATAACTATTGTACGGGAGGGATGAAGGCATAACAACTGTGAGGGGCACAATGTTTTAAAGTATGGGGGGTGTCCGAGAAAAGATCTTAGCCCTTAAGTAAAAAATGCTCGGCCCTTGAGGAAAACCTGTCACCACAAAATGCAGTGTAATCTTCAGGCAGCAGGTTATAGATCAGGAGATGCTGAACAGATTGATTTATAGTAATTATACATGTAAACATCTGCTCTTTCTGAACTTAACACAGCTGTAAGACATGTAGAAGATATGGTCTGCAGTCAGGATAGCAAACTGCACACAGCTCCTGCTTATAACTATCAGTTACTGACAGCTATCTGTATACACACTTACACAGAGAATGTTATCGATCACTGATAACACCTACTCTGTGTACAACAATCAGTGACTGACAGCTATCTATGTATACTAACTTACACAGAGAATGCTATCAATCACTGATAACACCTACCCTGAGGAACAACTATCAGTGACTGACAGCTATCTATGTATACACACTTACAACAGAGAACGCTATCAATCACTGATAACACCTCCCCCGTGTACAACTATCAGTGACTGACAGCTATCTTTGAAAACACACTTACACAGAGAATGCTATCAATCACTGATAACACTTCCCCTGTGTACAACTATCAGAGACTGACCGCTATCCATGTATACTCACTTACACAGAGAATGCTATCAATCACTAATAACACCTCCTCGTGTACAGATAAGAGTGACTGACAGCTACCTATGTATAAACACTTCAACAGAGAATGCTATCAATCACTGACAACACCTCCCCTGTGTACAACTATCAGTGACTGACAGCTATCTATGTATACACACTTACACCGATAATGCTATCAATCACTGATAACACCTCCCCCGTGTACAACTATCAGTGACTGACAGCTGTCTATGTATACACACTTACACATAGAATGCTATCAATCACTGATAACACCTCCCCTGTGTACAGATATCAGTGACTGACATCTATTTTTGTATACACACTTACACAGAGAATGATATAAATCACTGATAACACCTACCCTGGGAAACAACTATAAGTGACTGACAGCTATCTATGTATACACACTTACAGCAGAGAATGCTATCAATTACTGATAACACCTCCTCTGTGTACAGATATCAGTGACTGACAGCTATCTATGTATACACACCAGAGGCGTAGCTACAGGGGGGGCAGAGGGGGCGATGGCTCCGGGCCCAGTGACTCAGGGGGGGGCCCAGCAAGGATGACTAACAGGCGAATACAAGTGAGCGCTTCCATTATGGAAGCGCTCACTTGTATTTAGGGACCCCCATCAGACCTCAGATCAGCCCACCCAGCCACATAAGATTAAAATAAAAAACCTTTCTCACCTGTCCCGCACTGCGGCTGCCCTCTGGTCCAGCGCTCCACTGTCTCCCTGGCCGGCGCGCACTATGACCTGACGCTGCACGCAGCGTCAGGTCATAGTGCGCGCCAGCCAGGGAGACAGTGTATGTATACACACTTACACACAAAATGCTATCCACTGATAACACTTCCACCATATACAGCGACTGACAGCTATCTATGTATAGACACTTACAACAGAGAATGCTATCATTCACTGATAACACCTCTCCCATGCACAACTAACAGTGACTGACAGCTATCCATGTATACTCACTTACACAGAGAATGCTATGAATCACTAATAACACCTCCTTGTGTACAGATAAGAGTGACTGACAGCTATCTATGTATACACACTTAAACAGAGAATGCTATCAATCACTGACAACACCTCTCCCGTGTACAACTAACAGTGACTGACAGCTATCCATGTATACTCACTTACACAGAGAATGCTATCAATCACTAATAACACCTCCTCGTGTACAGATATCAGTGACTGACAGCTATCTATGTATACACACTTACACCGAGAATGCTATCAATCACTGATAACACTTCCACTGTGTACAGCTATCAGTGACTGACAGCTATCTATGTATACACACTTACACCGAGAATGCTATCAATCACTGATAACACTTCCACCGTGTACAGCTATCAGTGACTGACAGTTATCTATGTATACACACTAACAACAGAGAATGCTATCAATCACTGATAACACCTCCTCCGTGTACAACTATTAGCGACTGACAAATATCTATGTATACACGATTACACAGAGAATGCTATCAATCACTGATAACACTTACCCTGGGGAACAACTATCAGTGGCTGTCAGCTACTCCTGCTCTATAACATGCTGCCTACAGTTTGCACTGGATTTTTTGGTGACAGGTTCCCGTTAAAGTCCAAGGTATGTGTTGCATTAAAATGTTGACAACTGGGTGCTACCCAACAGCCCACCACATCCACAGCATTCATGGCGTATGGTTTCATTGTATAGCATTTCAGAAATTTAAGCAGAAAGTGGGCAACTTGTTTAAATCCAGCACCATAGCCAGTCTTCATGCTTGGTATGCCTAGGCCTGTATTCAGCGCATAGCGCTTAGCTAGTTTCACACTTGTTAGTTTCTGCCTGGACAGCCTGCTGGAGTTCATCATATCCGGCATAGCCAGAAAGAACTTTAGTCCTGCCAGGCCCCACTGACTATAATGGAACCCACAATGATCCAGCCTATTTCCAGCATTAGTGCCAGGATTCTGCTGGACAAAAACTGGTGCCTGCAAAGTTTTTTTTTTCTGGCTGAATCCTGGCACTAATGCCGGAAATATATCAGTCTATGATAACCAGTCGCGCTGCCAGTGGCTGCTCTTAAGTTATGACGAGAAGTACACATATCATAGTCCATACACCTATACTGATATCAGTGTTCTGGTGTGGAAGATTAAAAATGTGACAGGGTCACTGGCTCCACCGCATCCCAGTCCTCATCACGCCTCCTTTTTGGGGAAATGGCAAGGACACTGGAGGAACACCACTTGCCCAAAAGCAGTTTTGCAGTTTCTAATTTTTTGTGCCAGAAGAATGGTGTATATTTATGAAAAATCTGCCCCATAGGTTTTTTTCTTATGTGCATTACATTTTCCTCTCTGTTAGCACTTCCTGCTGTCTATCCATCTGGTCCACCTTCTCCTGCATTCAGTGGTGGACTAACATGGTCAGTAGCTTCCCTACTTCCCTGGTGTATAGTGAAGCAGACACTTTTCATTAATTCCTAGTTCTAATTTCATAGAAATATATACTGTAGCTATATCTTTCTTGACAGTGGAGAAGGAAATTGTGAAGGCATTACATACCATATGTATCTCTAGGGGTACAGTATATGTGAGGGACTATTTTCTATGTGGAAGAGGAAGGGGATACATGAGCTAACTGCAGTACATCCTGGGAGTTGCAGATACTTGATGAGCTGCTGTCCACCACAGAAAGGAAAGAAATTCCTCCAGGTATATTATTAAAAACAGTTTTAAATTTGTGGATAACCCACTTCCTAATATCACTGCATTGCTGATTATTGACCTCACAGCATAATATGACTTTGGCGACAATTCATTTATTTGTTAAAAGGATCCGCAGCTTTATATAATGGTTCTGTAATGACTTATTTAATAGTGTTATCTACCAGATAATACCTTACATTAACATTGACTAATTTACCTTGAAGCTATAAGCTGCCTATTGAGCTGTTTGAAGTAAAAATAAGCCTACATATGGAAAATAGATGTAGATAACATTAAAAAACAATGGCGTTTTTACAGTTGTTTTAGTCTTCAAGGTCCATTTTCAATTCCAAAGCGTCTGGACGAATATCCTCTTTTTTGTAATTTTTGGCAAGAATTATATTGAGATAACGTGACGTCTGTAATGCATGCACCCTTTGAATACTTTTATTTTATCTCTGTACAGGCAAATGCCATTAACAACATTAAATCTAAATGGATTGTAAAGGAACATTCCAATTTAATTATGGTGACTTTCAGCTAAAGAGGTTTTCCAGAGAATAAGGCTACATGCACGCAACCTTATCCGTTTTGTGGATCACAAACCACAGATCCACAAAATATGAATACCGACTGTGTGTAAGCCACAATTTACTCACTCCCTTAACTAGAACTTGCTATTCTTGACCACAAATGGACATAAATAGGGCATGTTCTATATTTTGCGGAACAGCTACATGGATGAGGACAGCACACGGACGACATCCATGTGCTGTCCCTATTTTTTTTTTGGACTCATAGAAATGTATGAGTCATGTCCAATCTGCAAAAATGCACATCAAACATGGACCCAAAATAGGGTCATATAGACTAAATTGAACAGGACAGGTCATCAACATGAGAGCTGTGTCTACCAAATCAGAAGACTTGCACCAATCAGCAGATTGAACGGACTTTGATATTGCAAATGGAAGGAGGTTGTTGAGATGCACAGTATTTGTGCTTTTTGGAGCATTTTACGCCAAAAGAATGTCTTATCTGCTGTGTGTTATATTAATAAACCATTTGGAGCAGAATTTAGTGTCATTTGTACCATGCACGCCAGTCTAAGGAAAAATGGCTGCTTAGCTAGGATTTAGAAACATTCTTGAAATGCAACTTTTTTAAAAGTAGCAAAAAAAGTCATAAATGAGGGAAAAAGGTGAATCTCTTTTCCACACCCTAGCCCTGGCATAGAAATTTTGTCAAAAGTAAGAAAAGTGTGAAAAGTATTAGCAACAACCTAGAGAGGAACATTAGAGTAGGATGATAGTGGTAGTGGTGTTGGTGGCTGTGTCCTTCTCCTTCACTCCCAGGGATGTTACAGTGAAAAGAGGATGCACCTTGTGGTTGTTTCCCCCAGGGCGCACACTGGTTTGAGTCTCCTGTCTGATGGAAGGTTGGGTGCCCTTGGTGTTGATGTGGTGCAGTGCAAAAGACAGGATACTGAAAGGAGGTGGTGCAGTTAGTAAGAATATACAAGGAATCTTAAGTGGGAATGTTCATACAATTTTCCGCACAAAATGGAGGCAGAAGTCAGTTTCCACAGTCTAGAACACAGGTTACCTACAGAGTTCCTTTTGAGATGCTCTTTCTTTTATAACATTTCCTCACATACCAATCTACCTGAGGTGTGCAACTCTTTCTGCATTGACTGCAATTCCTAATTGTGAGGTGCAGACTCGAAAGACAGCACTTGAAAACTGCTACATCTCCAAGTGATTATGGGCTCTTAGGCAACAGTCACAATGGGCCCTCTGTCTAGACCACCATAAACTTGACATACAGTATATTATTATACAATATTAAGTAAGTATATTAAAGTTGTTGTCTCACTTCAGTAAGTGGCATTTGTCATGTACAGAAAGTTAATACAAGCCACTTATTAATGTATTGTTATTATCCATATTGCTTCCTTTGCTGGCTAGATTCATTTTTCTATCACATTATACACTGCTCGTTTCCATCGTTACAGACCACCCTGCAATCCATCAGTGGTGGTCGTGCTTGCACAATATAGGAAAAAGCACTAGACTATGTGCGCTCCCATGGTCCCGGCATTGCACTTCCAAGACGACGGGCAATGTAATAAAGAGGAAGCAGTGTGCGCATGGAGCACCGCCTCCTCTTCAAACAGCTGACCGGCAGGGGCCTGACACCTAGCACCCCCACCAATTAGATATTGATGACCTATCCTGAGGTCATCAATATATACCACCTGCACAACCCTTTAATGCCAAAATATGCCTGGTATTTAACGGGTTAAATAAAATTTCACATAAGGTTGCACATCAGTTATGTTATAAATAAAAATATCTAATCAGAAATAAAAATAAATTGTGCTTTATGAAGCATTATATTTTATTTGCTATGATTGCAGCAGTAGGTACTAGCAAGTAATATAACATTGTAATGATATGGTTTTGATTGCCTCCTCAGAGTTCATTGCATTCTAATTCTCCCTTTGTAACTAATAGAAAAAAGGTGAATAGTATTCATACTTTTTTCACAAGTGCACTATACGTAAAATGCTACATACAATGTAATATATAATGTACAGTATAATTTAAGTAATTATCCGCGTATGAATGGTACAAACTATAAACCTTTTAAAACAGGTACTATGACATCACTGTGCACATTATCAATGTACTATGACATCACTCTGTACATTATACCTGTATTAATGCAAAGCCAAGACAAACAAATACACTACACACAGGGGCATAAGTACCATAGCAGCAGACCATGTGACTGCTATGGGGCCCAGGCGTGCACAGTTTTCTTGTATGTGTCTTGACTTTGCATTAGTTTGTACTACATGCCCCTACTTGCCCTCTGACATATATCTCTGTAGATCCTAGCAATGCCTCTGGGTCTTGCCCATCCTAGCAAAGTGAAGGGGCCCAGATCCAAAATTTGTCCATAGAATTCTAGTTATGCTCTTGGTGACAAGTTCCCTTTGACATATAAATAAAAAGGCCTGCATTCATGTCATATCGTTGCATACATATATATAGCCAAAAATAGTTTCTGTAACTCTCAATTGTCTAATTTTTCTAATGTGCTATTGGAGAACCTGAATAATCATTTAAAGGCTATAATCATTTAAAGGCATTTTTTTATTGTTGCATAATACTTATTTTAACCTAAAAATCAGTTGGTCAGTTGGTCTTTGTTAACAATATGGAATCTTTTTTGTGTACAGAGTTGAGAAGCTGTACTAGCTACCAGTGGATTTTTTTCTCAATTCCGTCATCTGAGGAGCAGACGGACAGCTTGTCTTTTCTCTCTGACCTTATAAACACTCATTAAAGCTCAATCCTTACCTTACTGATAAGAATGTGGCTTAAATAAGTGTTTATGATCTCTCAGTAGTTTACAGATAAGGGTAATTAGATGACGGCACAAAGTGAAAGTGAAAGTACCAGTCACCCAACTAGACAAACAGTTAACCCTTTGTGGCTGAACAGCTCAATATTTTTAATAAAGACCAATTGAAAATATGATTTTTAGCCAAAAATAAGTTAAATGCAATCGTAAAAAAATGACTCCAAAGGTGTACATAGCCTTAGAAAGCTAAGAAACAAGCTTATCCTGCTCCATTATCACCCATGTAAGATAATAATTACCCCCTTAAACACACTCGGGAGGGGGGGGGACTTTATCTGTCTTTTCTAATCAGTTCCTTCTTCACTTGCAGTCAGTGACTAGTACACTACAAAATCAATTTGTCTTCCAGGAATCACATGTGGCCCAGGCCCTGAATAATCACTGTAGTATCCTTGTGCTATTCTGTAATTGTGGGCTTCTGTACTTGGTTCGATGAAAGAGATGGGTAGTTGTTTGGTCTATAGGGGTGCAGCCTCTGAGACATGTACAGATACCCAAAATGAGAAGTCTTTTGGCTTGAGGAGTGCACATATCCCTGATGTAACTGACACTTCTGTGTGAGAACCTGCCTAGTTTGCACCATGGGACCACATATGGTGTGACTGGACTCTGAGCAAGGTTACCTAGAGCTTAGGATCTCAACTTGTGGAATGTGTACCCCAGTGATACATGACAAATGTCTAAAAGATACATGACCTGACCTCATGTTATGCTTCAATAGGTGCACCACAATGTATGATCAATCTGTAACTACATGTGTCATACATAGATGATAAGCTACAACATTAAAAAATCTAGATGTTTAAGATAAAGTATAGAAGTTAGAGTAGTCACAATCTATGCAGCACTGGGTTATCTTTAACAATATGAAAGAAAAAACATGGCAAGGCCCTAGCAGTGATGGCTAACCACTCCAGCTGTGGTGAAACTACAACTCCCATTATTATCCATTCATTTCTATGGAGTTCTGAGAACAGCCAAGCAAGTGTACATCTTGGGAGTCATAGTTTTACCACAGCTGGAGTGCCGGAGGTTAGCCATCACAGCCCTATGGCATTAGTCATAGGGTTATGTCCTCCATTAAAAAAAACAGACCAGTAAAGTAAATTTGAAAAAATGAAGCTCCAAAGCTTACCTCTGCAGAAACTACTGTATATAGTGGTTGACCTTGGGATATTGTAGTAGATTACAGCACATTTTCAGAGAGGGTATACTGTTTTACTGGTACCACTAAATTGATTTAAAATCTTTGCTAAAGGCTTTCACGGCATGAATGTAACCCCTCTACTCACTCATAAGGTACGGTTCCATGTAGTGTTACATCTTTTGTTCTATCATATAAAACATCATTTTTCAACTACAACCTTTTTTAATGCTCTTCTGTGTAGATATTTCTGTTACACACTTGTTATGGTGCTCCCTGATGTTCCTTAGATGCCCTCTAAGAACATCCACCTAATGTGTCCAGTTCGTTAGAAGAGGACAGTTCAAGTGTGCTGACTTTTATTGGCTGCCCTGCACAATAGCACAAATCACTCTGCTGCCCATGCACAAGGGGATCTGAGTTTTGAAATATGATCACCAACACCGGACAAATTAAGGGGATGTGTTGAGAAGGACTCAAAAGAATAGTAGGAAGAGCCATAGCAACTATATACCAGGAACTGTTGTCACTCAAATTTACTTTAAATCAATTGAAAAGTTATGGTTTGTGTGATCAGACTTTAATATTTAATTGTGGGGAAAAAACCTTTTGTTGATTTTTGGTTCACAAATGGGCTACGGAAAACAGATATCTGAAGAAACACACTAGCCCAATGATGTTTTGTGAAAGGTGAAATCTCATACAAGGGTGCCCACTATTGAACAGAGTAAACTAGATTTACAGTAAAGGGAATCTGTCAGCAGTTTTGTTTATGCAGAACTACTGAAAGCACTAGGTAGGGACTGGGAAGAGCAGCACAAACCCCAGAGTAGTATGAACTTTTATTCTGATCCTTAAAGCGGATATGCCATGATTTATGTGAAAATGAAAATCAGATATCATAAAATACAGTGGGAAAAAAAGTTTAGTCAGCCACCAAATTTAGTAAGCCACCAATTGTGCAAGTTCTCCCACTTAAAAAGACGAGAGAGGCCTGTAATTGACATCATAGGTAGACCTCAACTATGAGAGACAAAATGAGAAAACAAATCCAGAAAATCACATTGTCTGATTTTTAAAGAATTTATTTGCAAATTATGGTGGAAAATAAGTATTTGGTCAATGACAAAAGTTCATCACAATACTTTGTTATATATCCTCCATTGGCAATGACAGAGGTCAAATGTTTTCTGTAAGTTTTCACACGGTTGGCACACACTGTTGCTGGTATGTTGGCCCATTCCTCCATGCAGATCTCCTCTAGAGCAGTGATGTTTTGGGGCTGTCGCTGGGCAACACGGACTTTCAACTCCCTCCAAAGGTTTTCTATGGGGTTGAGATCTGGAGGCTGGCTAGGCCACTCCAGGACCTTGAAATGCTTCTTCTTACAAAGCCACTCCTTCATTGCCCTGGCGGTGTGCTTGGGATCATTGTCATGCTGAAAGACCCAGCCACGTTTCATCTTCAATGCCCTTGCTGATAGAAGGAGGTTTGCACTCAAAATCTCACGATACATGGCCCCATTCATTCGTTCATGTACACGGATCAGTCGTCCTGGTCTCTTTGCAGAGAAACAGCGCCAAAGCATGATGTTGCCACCTCCATACTTCACAGTACGTATGGTTTTCTTTGGATGCAACTCAGCATTCACTCTCCTCCAAACACGACGAGTTGTGTTTCTACCAAACAGTTCTACTTTGGTTTCATCTGACCATATGACATTCTGCCAATACTCTTCTGGAACATCCAAATGCTCTCTAGCAAACTTCAGACAGGCCCGGATATGTACTGGCTTAAGCAAGGGGACATGTCTGGCACTGCAGGATCTGAGTCCCTGGTGGTGTAGTGTGTTACTGACAGTATCCTTTGTTATATTGGTCCCAGCTTTCTGCAGGTCATTCACTAGGTCCCCCCATGTGGTTCTGGGATTTTTGCTCACAGTTCTTGTGATCATTTTGACGCCACGGGGTGAGATCTTGCATGGAGCCCCAGATTGAGGGAGATTATTAGTGGTCTTGTATGTCTTCCATTTTCTAATTATTGCTCCCACAGTTGATTTCTTCACACCAAGCTGCTTACCTATTGCAGATTCAGTCTTCCCAGCCTGGTGCAGGTCTACAATTTTGTTTCTGGTGTCCTTCAACAGCTCTTTGGTCTTCACCATAGTGGAGTTTGGAGGGTGACTGTTTGAGGTTGTGGACAGGGTACCGGTAATGAGTGGAGGACAGAGGAGCCTCTTAAAGAAGAAGTTACAGGTCTGTGAGAGCCAGAAATCTTGCTTGTTTGTAGGTGACCAAATGCTTATTTTCCACCATAATCTGCTAATAAATTCTTTAAAAATCAGACAATGTGATTTTCTGGATTTGTTTTCTCATTTTATCTCTCATAGTTGAGGTCTACCTATGATGTCCATTACAGGCCTCTCTCTTCTTTTTAAGTGGGAGAACTTGCACAATTGGTGGCTGACTAAATACTTTTTTTCCCCACTGTAGATGACAAAATCTTTCAAACAAAGCTAGAACCAGCCCTGTACCTCACATGGATCAAGAGCTCCCCATTCATTGCTACAATTATTCTGCTAGATTTCCTATAAGCTGACATTTCAGGAGTGTGTGTCCATTCAGCTGCAGCTCTCTTACTGTTACCGTCACAGCTTCTAACAGTAAATTTGGCTGGTGAGTTGAAGATATAAACTGAGCATGTGCGCCTACCTCGGTGAGATGGATGGAGTTATAAGGAAAAGAGCAAACAGCAGGTGGCACTATGTGGATCCATTTTATTAAATAGCTCAGTGCCTATACTAAATTTTTAATTACATGCAACTACAAAAGTATTCAGATCCAGGTTCTGCTTTGGAAAATGTAGAATATTTTTCATTGCACAACCCCTTCAAGGGGCGGTGAAAATGGGGCTTCCCTGTGAAGTGTACTCTGCTTTCAGCACTGAGCTGCTTCATTTCCATACAGTGTGTAAGAATTCTCTGTTACTTTCAAATGTTGGAAATAAAAGAGTACATGTCAATTCTTTTAAGCAGACCCAGTGAAGAAGTGTTAAGGATACAAATATATTCTGAAATATCAAGGACACAGAGAGATTCTTGTATTAAGCTCCCATCAGTGCATTTTGTTCAGATTACATTCAACTTTTATTTTACTTTAAAGGGGTTGTCTGGGGACATAAAAAAGTTATTTGGTTTGTTGCCTAAATGAAAATTAAAACATTATTCCCATCATTTATGTCATATGCAGAAGATAATGCATAATGGAGGACAATTGTGTCTGCTTCAGTGTGACGACACCAGCCATTGCTTCTTAATAGAGATGAGCGAACATGCTCGTCAGAGCTTGGTGCTCGTTCGAGCATTAGGGTATTCGCATATGCTCGCTACTCGGACAAGCATATCGCGATCCTCGAGGGAATGGCAACTTCCTCTTCCTGCATGTTAGCCGCCTTTTTTCAGCCAATCAACATGCAGGAGAGTCTTTGGTACCTCCTAGCATCACGTGGGGCCCCTACAAGTCGATAGCAGGGATTGGCTGGCCAGATCAGATGACCTGAATATAAGAATCTGGTCCCGCGCTGCTCGCGTCATACGCCGTCTGCATGAGATTAGGGATAGAGCTGCTGTCTGTCAGGGAGAGTGTTAGGGCCTGAATTTAGTTGTTGGTTAGGCAGGAATCACCCACAAAGAACCCAACAGCCCTTCTAAAAGCTACAAGCACGTTTTTTTTTTTTTTTGGTCTCCTCCTGGCTGCTGGCTGGGACTTGTAGTGCAGCTACCGCCATCTTGGCTGCACACTGTTAGGGCGTGAAATTAGAATCTGGTTAGGCAGGAATCATCCACAAAGAACCCAACGCTCCTTCTAAGGGCTACAACAACATTTTTTTTTTGTCCTCCTCTCGGCTGCTGGCTGGGACTTGTAGTGCAGCTACCGCCATCTTGGCTGCACACTGTGCACTGGTGGCAGGAAGGGGACAGCACATGGTCCACACAGACCCCAATGAAATTGCCCAAAGTCCTCTCAGTACTCATTTTTGCTGCTGCTGTACCTTGGCTTGCTGGGATCTGTAGTGCAGTCTAGGGAATACGTTTTGTCACTCAGTTATATAAACTACAGTCCAGTGGACAATTGTGAGGTGTGTGATACACTAGCCGCAGTCTAGAGAATCATTTTTTTTCACTCAATTATATAAACTACAGTCCAGTGAACAATTGTGAGGTGTGCGATACACTTGCCGCAGTCTAGAGAATAAATTTTTTTTCACTCAATTATATAAACTACAGTCCAGTGAACAATTGTGAGGTGAGTGATACACTAGCCGCAGTCTAGAGAATAATTTTTTTCACTCAATTATATAAACTACAGCCCAGTGAACAATTGTGGGGTTTGCGATACACTTGCCGCAGTCTAGAGAATAATTTTTTTCACTCAATTATATAAACTACAGTCCAGTGAACAATTGTGAGGTGTGTGATACACTAGCCGCAATCTAGAGAATAATTTTTTCACTCAATTATATAAACTACAGTCCAGTGAACAATTGTGAGGTGTGCGATACACTAGCCGCAGTCTAGAGAATATTTTTTTTTCACTCCATTATATAAACTACAGTCCAGTGAACAATTGTGAGGTGTGCGATACACTTGCCGCAGTCTAGAGAATAATTTTTTTCACTCAATTATATAAACTACAGTCCAGTGAACAATTGTGAGGTGTGCGATACACTTGCCGCTGTCTAGAGAATAATTTTTTTCACTCAATTATATAAACTACAGTCCAGTGAACAATTGTGAGGTGTGTGATACACTAGCCGCAGTCTAGAGAATTATTTTTTTCACTCAATTATATAAACTACAGTCCAGTGAACAATTGTTAGGTGTGCGATAAACTAGCCGCAGTCTAGAGAATAATTTTTTTCACTCAATTATATAAACTACAGTCCAGTGAACAATTGTGAGGTGTACGATACACTCAGGGCCAGATTAAGGCTACCAGCAGTATGGAGCACAAAATTTATGATGGGGCCCCCCTCGCCGCAACTTACGCGAGGCCCTCCAGAACAATGTAACAAAGTTCAGTTGAGGGTTATGTTTGCATCCAGTTTCAAGAATTTAAATGTAACCCTTGAACGGAAAGCCCACTGAAGGGCTAATAGTGATCTGAATATAGCCTTTGAAAAAATATCAACGAGATGTTACCAGTTGGGTGGGTGGAGGTCGCTGATACTGTCCAATCAGTGCTGACAGACTGAAAAGGTGCACCCCAACTGGAAACAGCCAGTTGACTATTTATATAAAAATGACGTCATCGCGTCCGTCTGCTCTGTTGCCCGCAGCTCCGGATAGGCTCTGGCTCTGGTCTATCCGGGGCTGCGGTGACCCGGGTCAGACGGATGCGACTATCTCACTGGCGGAAGTAGCCAGTGAGATAGGAGACAGCGGAGCACGGGAGCTTTGTGCTGTACCACCGGCAGCGGGGGGCGGCACCAGGGGCGCGGGGGGTAGGGTGGCCACCTGCTTCATCTCAAAAAGGAGGACATTCTCGACCACACCCACAACCTGCTAAACCACTCCCCCAACCTGCTAAACCACACCCACAATCTGCTAAACCACGACCCTCGTCTAGTAAGTGCCTGGCAAAAGAAAAAAAAAAGAGGAAAACCTTAAGCTGAGCTGTGCTGGGGCTGGAGTGCTTGTTTGCTCTGGAGCTGACACTCCACATACAATAAGACATGAGCCAGAGGGAGCACAGCGCTGGCAGCATCACCACAGTCATTTAAACACAAGGATGAGGAAACTTTTTTCCTCTTTTTGGTGATGTACACACTGATGTGCAGGTGTATGGTATGTGTCCACTGCAGCCAGTTCTCAGCATTAGATCACTGATTGGCTGCAGCAGTAACATACCATATACCGGCAAGTCCTTGCTGAAGAAAGAGGTGACACATATTTGGATGGACATTACATTCACCAGCACCAGACATACCAGATGATACAGCAGCACATACCTCTTACATCCAGTGACGTTTTCCTGATGTAGATCTTCTCTTTTCTCATCTTCTCTATTTGGCCCACACCGCCATGACACTTCTTTCAGCCCCATCTTCTCTCTGCCACAAAGACATCATAGATTACCCACTTTTACTGTTATCTGCTGCTGCCTAAATTATTGAGCCCACTGTGCTCCCCAATGTCCCCAAATACTATACCGTGCCCCCCGTACCCCCATCAGACCTCACATCAGCCCACAGTGCCAGCATCAGACCTCAGATCAGCCCACAGTGCCCCCATCAGACCTCAGATCAGCCCGCTGTGCCTCCTTTAGACCTCAGATCAGCCCACTGTGCCCCCTTCAGACCTCAGATCAGCCCACTGTGCTTCCTTCAGACCTCAGATCAGCCCACAGTGCCTCCTTCAGACCTCAGATCAGCCCACAGTGCCTCCTTCAGACCTCACATCAGCCCACCGTGCCCCCACCAGACCTCACATCAGCCCACTGTGCCCCCATCAGACCTCACATCAGCCCACAGTGCCAGCATCAGACCTCAGATCAGCCCGCTGTGCCTCCTTTAGACCTCAGATCAGCCCGCTGTGCCTCCTTCAGACCTCAGATCAGCCCACAGTGCCTCCTTCAGACCTCAGATCAGCCCACTGTGCCCCCTTCAGACCTCAGATCAGCCCACTGTGCTTCCTTCAGACCTCACATCAGCCCATAGTGCCCCCATCAGACATCAGATCAGCCCACTGTGCCCCCATCAGACCTCACATCAGCCCACTGTGCCCTCTTCAGACCTCAGATCAGCCCACAGTGCCCCCTTCAGACCTCAGATCAGCCCACAGTGCCCCCTTCAGACCTCAGATCAGCCCACAGTGCCCCCTTCAGACCTCAGATCAGCCCACAGTGCCCCCTTCAGACCTCAGATCAGCCCACTGTGCCCCCTTCAGACCTCAGATCAGCCCACAGTGCCCCCTTCAGACCTCAGATCAGCCCACAGTGCCCCCTTCAGACCTCAGATCAGCCCACGGTGCCCCCTTCAGACCTCAGATCAGCCCACAGTGCCCCCATCAGACATCAGATCAGCCCATAGTGCCCCCTTCAGACCTCAGATCACCCTATAGTGCCCCCTTAAGACCTCAGATCACCCTATAGTGCCCCCTTCAGACCTCAGATCACCCTATAGTGCCCCCTTCAGACCTCAGATCACCCTATAGTGCCCCATAGACATCACATCAGCCTATAGTGCCCCATTCAGACCTCAGATCAGCCCACTGTGCCCCCATAAAAAAAAATAAAAAAACTTACCTCTAGGCAGCTCCGGGTCCGGCGCTCTTCTGTCTTCACTGCCCGCGCTGCACTGTCACCTGACTGTGTGCAGCGTCAGGTCAGAGTGCGCGCACTACGTCCTGACGCCGCACCAGTCAGGATAGTGCAGCGCAGGCAGCCGCTGACCACCAATGAAGAAGGGAGCGCAGGAGCTGAGCGGTGAGTACCGGGACCCAGCTCCTGCGCTCCAGCAATGAGCGCTTCCATCTGTATTGATGGAAGCGCTCATTGCTTCCTGCGCCCGAACTGTAAAAAAGGAGGACTTCTGGCGCGGGCCCCCCTGAAATCATTGGAGCCTAGTCTAGAGAATACGTTTTTATTCTCAGTTATATAAACTACAGTCCAGTGCAAAATTGAGTGGTTTGAGGTGCAATAGCTGGAGTCTAAAAACTACATTGTTTTGCCTCAGATAGTAATTCTACTGTCTACTGAATACGGTTTTGGCCTCAGATATTAACTCGACAGTTTGGTGAATATACCAAATGTTGAACCCAAGGGCTAAGGGTCGAGGACGAGGGCGTGGGCGTGGGTGTGGGCGTTCAAGTAGTGTAGGGGGCAGAGGCCGTGGTCCTGGGCAGGGTGACACTGTACATGCTGATGAGGGAGCAGTGGAACGCCGCAGAGTTTCGCTCCCTAGCTTCATCTCGCAACTTACTGGGTCACGTGGTACACCACTATTGAAACCACTACAGTGCGAACAGGTGATGATGTGGATAGCGGACAATGCGTCCAGTAATTTACCCACCACCCACTCTTCCACGCAGTCCACCCACGCTAGACCTCTGGCTCCTCCAGCTCAACCTCCTTCCCCCCAGCCTGCCCCCCTCCAGGACAATCCTATGGATTCAGATCAGGCATACTCACAGGAACTCTTTTCAGGACCCTACCCAGAGACACAAACCACTGCTCAACAGCAACCTGAGCAGTTGCTCTGTCCCGATGCCCAAAATTTAGAACTTCAGCAGTCTGTGGGTGATGAGAGTGTGGACTTAGTGCAAGTAGTGCATGAAGAGGTGTCGGATGATGATGATGAGACACGGTTGTCAGACAGTGACGTTGTTGTCAGGGCAGTAAGTCCGAGGGGGGAGCAGAGTGAGGAATCGGAGGAAGAGCTGGTGGATGATGAGGTGACTGACCCGAGCTGGGTTGGTAATCCAACTCAAGACAGTGCTTCTGAAGTGGAGGCAAGTGCAGCCCTATAGAACAGGTTGGAAGAGGCAGTGGGGTGGCCAGAGGGAGAAGCAGGGCCAGAGCAGGTAGATCAGCAACTGTTTCACGGAGTCAAGTTCCTGTGCCGAGGCCTAGATGTTCGCAAGTCTGGAGGTTTTTTAAAGAAACTGAGGATGACAGACGGACTGTGGTGTGCAACCTGTGTCACACCAAGATCAGCAGGGGAGCCACCACTACCAGTCTAACCACTACCAGCATGCGCAGGCATATGAGTGCTAAACACCCGACTCAGTGGAACCAAGGCCGTTCACCTCCTGCGGGTCACACCACTGCCCCTTCCCCTGTGTCACATGCTGGCTCGGCGAGTCCATCCCCCGCCCAGGACCCCGGCACGAGCGCCTCCCGCCCTACAACCACCCATTCACCTGCACGATCTTCCACAACCTCCAGCAATGTGTCCCAGCGCAGCATTCAGCTGTTTTTGCAGCAGACATTTGAGCGCAAGCGCAAATACAATTCCAGCCACCCACATGCCCAAGCCAAACGTCCACATCTCCAAATTGTTGAGCCTGCAGATGCTGCCCTATAGACTGGTAGAGACTGAGGCTTTCCGCAACCTGATGGCGGTGGCTGTCCCTCGGTACTTGGTCCCCAGCCGCCACTATTTTTCCCGATGTGCCGTCCCAGCCCTACACCAGCACATGTCACAGAACATCATCCATGCACTGACCAACGCGGTTAGTGATGAGGTCCACCTAACCACGGACACGTGGACAAGTGCTGGGGGGCAGGGACACTATATCTCCCTGACGGCACATTGGGTTAACTTGGTAGAGGCTGGGATCGAGTCTGACCCTGGGCCACTCATGTAATGCCCACACCAAGGATTGCGGGGCCTACCTCGCGTCACGGTTTCTCAGACTTATTATGCCTCTTCCTCCAACCCTCCTCCTCCTCCTCCTCTTCGCACAGAAACGCTGAGCCAACAGGCAATGTTTCTGAGGGCAAACTGGCGGTCTATAAAAACAATGTTTACGGAGGGCCACCTATAGGCCCTCTCTCCAATAAATTTTTTAGTAGCGTCAAATACAGACACTCAAAAACAATTTTACATGAGGGAGTGTCTCCCCGTCTGCCATCATGTTCGGTCAGGCTGTCCGTAGGTACACCACCTCTGTCGTCGCAGAAGCGGCCACTATGAGAAGCACGGCAAGAAC